>JAXRKP010001096.1:105000-167527 GCA_037039925.1 Doris montereyensis | reverse complement strand
CAGACAGACAGACGGACACAGAAAAAATGAGAGAGAGAGAGAGAGAGAGAGAGAGAGAGAGAGAGAGAGAGAGAGAGAGAGAAAGAGAGAGTGTGTGTGTGTATCTCTATATATGTATGTGTATGTGTGTGTCTGTGTGTGTGAACGAGAGGAGGGATATATATATATATATATATATATATATATATATATATATATATATATAGAGAGAGAGAGAGAGAGAGAGAGAGAGAGAGAGAGAGAGAGACAGACAGACAGACAGACAGACAGACAGACAGACTGAGACAGAGACAGAGACAGAGAGACAGAGGGAGAGAGGGGGTGGAGATGGGGTGGAGAGAGAGAGAGAGAGAGAGAGAGAGAGAGAGAGAGAGAGAGAGAGAGAGAGAGAGAGAGAGAGAGAGAGAGAGAGAGAGAGAGAGAGAGACGACAGAGACAGACAGACAGATAGCTAGACAGATAGACAGACAGAGGAGAGAGACAGACAGACAGACAGAGGAGAGACAGACAGACAGACAGACAGACAGAGGAGAGAGACAGAGACAGAACAGACAGATAGGCAGACAGACAGACAGATAGATAGACAGACAGAGGAGAGAGAAACAAACAGACAGACAGATAAACAGACAGATGAGAGAGAGAGAGAGAGAGAGAGAGAGAGAGAGAGAGAGAGAGAGAGAGAGTAGAAGAGAGAGAGTTTTTAACAATTATTTTTTATGGTTGGATTTTTCATATAAACTTAAAGGGTTTCTTTGGATTTGCTTTTGGTTTATTTGTTGGGTTCATTGTTTTAAATAGTGTTTGTTTGTTTTTGTTGGGTTGTTGTTGTTGTTGTTGTTATTGGTGGTGGTGGTGGGTTGTTGTTGGTGGTGGGTTGTTGTTTTTCTTTGGGGGGGGGGGGAGGATTGTTGGGTTATTTAGGGGGGAGAAGGGGGTTAGGGATTATTTACTGTAATTTATGATTTGATTTATTATTTAAAAGTGTATAGAGGTTTCGTCTCTACGCTTTGTTTCTTAGGATTTTTTTTTACGTCAGTGTTTTCTTTGCATCGGAATGTCGTTCTATGTCTTGGTTTGTTCGTTTGCTGCTTTTCGTGAGAGTTTTTAGTTTTGATCTGATCTTTTCATTTGATATTTTCTTCTTTGTTTTTTTTTTTTGCTGCTTTGTTTGCTGTCAAATGCTTTGTTTGGGTTGGGGGTTTTCGTATAAGTTGGTAAAAAAAAAAAAAATTTTTTTTATCTTGTTCAACCTTTGCGAAAACTCAGAAAGAAAGCAGAGTGAGAAGGCATGGTACTTCATTTTTGTTTGGAATATTTTGTGTCATTTTCTTTTCTTCGTTAAAACAAAACAAAATAGAAAGAAAAGAATGGATATATCCACATTATCATTGTCTACTTTACAAATGTCTTGTTTCTGTAATTGATATCTAGCTTTTCGTGATGGAAGGTAAACATCATGTGAAATTAGATCAATAAATGAATAAACAAAAACAAATAGAATAAAATAAGAATTAAAGAAACGAAATAAAAAAAGAGTCAAAGAAACGAAAAAGAAAAAGATGAACAAACTGGAAAACAAAATAGAATATAATAAAATCTGTAAAACTACCTGATCTTACAAAGAACAACAAAGGAACAAAACAGAGAAAAAAATGAAAACAAAACAAAAATGTATTGCGGGTAAACTTTACGACACACCAGTATGCTAATTCAGGAATTCATTTAAAACAAAATCATAACTTGGCAGACGATAGAAGAAAAGCTGAAAGGAGAGACCATACATCGCACGATGAGATGTGTTCTTGATGACATTGTTAATGTTGAAGAATTTACTGAGCAAAGCGGCTTAGGTGTAGCTCTAGCTTCTTTGAATTTTCAGGCAGCACATGAATCAGGCAAGTGATTTAGGAAGGGTATAGCAAGCATCTTCCTAATTAACCAACTTCCGCCCTGAAATTCCTCCCAGATTACCTTCATATCCCACGAAATGAAGTAAAAATTAGACGCTAACAGGAAACGGAATTCGTGATGATGTTGTTAGGCCTATTCAAACTGGTCACACAGAACTGTGAGAAGATGTGCCAGATAAGCTGTTAACATAATATTCAACTTCAACTCTTCGGTTTAAGTGTCGTCAGGGCGCGACATAATGGGTTTACATAAAACAAGACACACAATAATGGTACGACTTGAAAGTTGTGATGGGTGTGTGTCTCTCCACATGATTTCGTTAGTTCTCATGTGAACAAAAGATTATGCTACAGTTACAGAGTTTTTGCCAGTTGAAATTAGATTTTCATTTTTTGTGCTATGTTTCTTTTTCTATTTTTTTTTTTTGGGGGAGGGTGGGAGTGGGTTGTTTGGTCTTTTTCATACCTGTTTAAATGTTGTTCTTGTTTTCATTTTCGCTGTGTTTGATGTGTGTTTGTTATCTTTGTCAAGGGGAGGGTTTCTTTGGCATTTTTCTAATTTGTTTATAATTGTTGTATTGGGGAGATTTTTGTCTCAAATTCGAAAGTAGATTTCACCGATTCATGAAATCTAGTTCTATACTGCATGAATTTCAGTGACACCAATTGAATGAAAACATTCATGAAATCTAGTTCTATACTGCATGAATTTCAGTGACACCAATTGAATGAAAACATCAAACTTGTCATTTATATGCAATTTCGAATACTACCGGATTGCTCAGACACTGAATGCCTAAACAAACCAAAGCTCAAATGTGTTCGAATCCCAATCCCAGCCGCGCAGGCTTGAATTTGAAATTTTAAAAATTTCAGGTTTCTTTTGCTCTCTTATCCTCTTCGTAGGCAGGGTAAATGGATGCCTAGTCCAATCGGAACGGGCGATAACCCAGGAGGTCCCATGCGCCTTTACAGAACCCTCGGTGGCTGGAAATCGAAAGATGCAGGCCATTCCGGCCGCCACCCTGACGAAACTGAATTCCTACAAAAAATATGTCTAATTAAATTAGAAATACCCCTATACCTCTTGTATCTGATACTTATTGACCAGATCATTACTCTAAATAAAATTAGAAACGACAAAGATCAAGGGGAATGAAATGTGGCTGGACATCAATACTTATTGACCAGATCATTACTCTGAATAAAAGTAGAAACGACAAAGATCAAAGGGAATGAAATGTGGCTGGGCATCAATACTTATTGACCAGATCATTACTCTGAATAAAAGTAGAAACGACAAAGATCAAAGGGGAATGAAATGTGGCTGGACATCAATACTTATTGACCAGATCATTACTCTAAATAAAATTAGAAACGACAAAGATCAAGGGAATGAAATGTGGCTGGGCATCATACTTACCTCGGAATAAAATAAGCCCAGGTGTAAGACAAGAAATACAGTAACTGTTACAGGATCGCCAATAAAGGCATAACAGACCATATAAATACAAAGATACAAATTCTAGAACTCAAATCACCATTCCGTATCTGCAAGCCTTTGACTTGAAGTTCGTCCTTGCATGCCTTGATTACAGGTGACCAGATAATGTAACAATAGGTCATATCTCTTTAAAATTAAAATAAAACAAAACAAAACAAAACTACAAGAAGAGTAAACAACTATCAAGTGTTAACATTATTATTAACACTACAATGCTATGAAGAAGACGAAAATATCGTCAAAAAAGCTTCAACTCCAATACCAAACGTCATATTTGAACGGCTCCCATGCTCCTGATGATAAATTATTCTTACCAAATTATAATCGCAATAATGTGTTCTTGTTTATCCACCTGCTAATAGTAGTAATGTGTTCTTGTTTATCCACCTGCTAATAGTAGTAATGTGTTCTTGTTTATCCACCTGCTAATAGTAGTAATAGCAATAATGTGTTCTTGTTTATCCACCTGCTAATAGTAGTAATAGCAATAATGTGTTCTTGTTTATTCACCTGCTAATAGTAGTAATAGCAATAATGTGTTCTTGTTTATCCACCTGCTAATAGTAGTAATAGCAATAATGTGTTCTTGTTTATCCACCTGCTAATAGCAATAATGTGTTCTTGTTTATCCACCTGCTAATAGCAATAATGTGTTCTTGTTTATCCACCTGCTAATAGTAGTAATAGCAATAATGTGTTCTTGTTTATCCACCTGCTAATAGTAGTAATAGCAATAATGTGTTCTTGTTTATCCACCTGCTAATAATAGTAATAGCAATAATGTGTTCTTGTTTATAGCAATAATAGCAATAATGTTCTTCTTGTTTATCCACCTGCTAATAGTAATAATGTTCTTGTTTATCCACCTGCTCATACTGTGTTCTTGTTTATCCACCTGCTAATAGCAATAATGTGTTCTTGTTTATCCACCTGCTAATAGCAATAATGTTTCTTGTTTTCCACCTGCTAATAGTAGTAATAGCAATAATGTGTTCTTGTTTATCCACCTGCTAATAGTAGTAATAGCAATAATGTGTTCTTGTTTATCCACCTGCTAATAATAGCAATAGTAATGTGTTCTTGTTTATCCACCTGCTAATAGTAGTAATAGCAATAATGTGTTCTTGTTTATCCACCTGCTAATAGCAATAATGTGTTCTTGTTTATCCACCTGCTAATAGCAATAATGTGTTCTTGTTTATAATAGTAGTGTTTCTTGTTTATCCACCTGCTAATAGCAATAGTGTGGTCTTGTTTATCCACCTGCTAATAGTAGTAATAGCAATAATGTGTTCTTGTGTATCCACCTGCTAATAGTAGTAATAGCAAAAATGTGTTCTTGTTTATCCACCTGCTAATAGCAATAATGTGTTCTTGTTTATCCACCTGCTAATAGTAGTAATAGCAATAATGTGTTCTTGTTTATCCACCTGCTAATAGTAGTAATAGCAATAATGTGTTCTTGTTTATCTACCTGCTAATAGTAGTAATAGCAATAATGTGTTCTTGTTTATCCATCTGTTAATAGCAATAATGTGTTCTTGTTTATCCATCTGTTAATAGCAATAATGTATTCTTGTTTATCCATCTGTTAATAGCAATAATGTGTTCTTGTTTATCCACCTGCTAATAGTAGTAATAGCAATAATGTGTTCTTGTTTATCCACCTGTAATAGTAGTGATGTGTTCTTGTTTATCCACCTGCTAATAGTAACAGCAATAATGTGTTCTTGTTTATCCACCTGCTAATAGTAGTAATGTGTTCTTGTTTATCCACCTGCTAACAGCAATAATGTGTTCTTGTTTATCCACCTGCTAATAGCAATAATGTGTTCTTGTTTATCCACCTGCTAATAGTAGTAATGTGTTCTTGTTTATCCACCTGCTAATAGTAGTAATGTGTTCTTGTTTATCCACCTGCTAATAGCAATAATGTGTTCTTGTTTATCCACCTGCTAATAGAAGTAATAGCAATAATGTGTTCTTGTTTATCCACCTGCTAATAGTAGTAATAGCAATAATGGTTCTTGTTTATCCACCTGCTAATAGTAGTAATAACAATAATGGGTTCTTGTTTATCCACCTGCTAATAGTAGTAATAGCAATAATGTGTTCTTGTTTATCCACCTGCTAATAGTAGTAATAGCAATAATGTGTTCTTGTTTATCCACCTGCTAATAGAAGTAATAGCAATAATGTGTTCTTGTTTATCCACCTGCTAATAGTAGTAATAGCAATAATGTGTTCTTGTTTATCCACCTGCTAATAGTAGTAATAGCAATAATGTGTTCTTGTTTATCCACCTGCTAATAGTAATAATAGCAATAATGTGTTCTTGTTTATCCACCTGCTAATAGAAGTAATAGCAATAATGTGTTCTTGTTTATCCACCTGCTAATAGTAGTAATAACAATAATGGGTTCTTGTTTATCCAGCTGCTAATAGAATAATGTGTTCTTGTTTATCCACCTGCTAATCAATAATGTGTTCTTGTTTATCCACCTGCTAATAGTAGTAATGTGTTCTTGTTTATCCACCTGCTAATAGCAATAAGGTGTTCTTGTTTATCCACCTGCTAATAGCAATAAGGTGTTCTTGTTTATCCACCTGCTAATAGCAATAAGGTGTTCTTGTTTATCCACCTGCTAATAGCAATAAGGTGTTCTTGTTTATCCACCTGCTAATAGCAATAATGTGTTCTTGTTTATCCACCTGCTAATAGTAGTAATGTGTTCTTGTTTATCCAAATAGTAGTAATGTGTTCTTGTTTATCCACCTGCTAATAGTAGTAATAACAATAATGTGTTATTGTTTATCCACCTAATGTAGTAATAACAATAATGTGTTATTGTTTATCCACCTGCTAATAGCAGTAATGTGTTCTTGTTTATCCACCTGCTAATAATAGTAATAGCAGTAATGTGTTCTTGTTTATCCACCTGCTAATAGCAATAATGTGTTTTTGTTTATCCACCTGCTAATATACTAATAGCAATAATTATACTTAGTTATACCGTGTGTGTGGAAACAGACGTGTGAAAGGAGCTAAATTTATGTAAAAGTAAAAGAGATGAGGAGGAAGAGGATGTTGAACAGATGGTGTAACATCCAGAGTAGTAAAGTTCTTTAATTGAAGGCCATCACAGTTACTGAGTTACAGCTCATAGAGCCAGAGATTATGCTAATAATCACCTCCTGGACAGGACGCTAGTCTAACGCACATTTTATTCCCAATTCCCAAGCTAGTGCTTGTACCCATTTGCACTTGGGTCGAGTGGGGAAAATGCGTGATTATCGTTCCCAAGGAACTTAACGTCAGACCTAGCTTGCTAGGATTCGGCCCCAGGACCTAATGATCTCAAGTCCTGCAGCCTTGCCACTCAGCCACCGATGCCAGAACATCAAGAATGATTATTTTTAATCTATCGCTAGTCCCATTTGCAAACGCCTTCGTAGTTTCTTCCAAAGGCTTACTTCTTCTTTTCTTTTTTATTATCAAAGGAAACAAACTAAATGCTTTTGCTTCATTTTAATTATACTATTACTATATAGGTTAAACATTGAAATGAGGAATCAAATGATACAATAATAATTTACGGCTATAATACGGCAAACTAAGTATGTTTCCAATACCAGTACCATTGATAATATCTTATTATTCTTATTAATTATAAGATTCACCGCTGTTATATAGAAAGCCGTTGTCTCAATTAAACAAAGTTGAACAGAAGTGGCTTTGTACTTTGTTCTTTCAACCTGGTATTCAGCAAGAAAGACACAAGAAAAAACGAGATGGAGAAAACAAAATAGAATTTCTGTCGACATAGTTGTTTTTTTTACGAATTCTTCGTCTTTGGGTCCACCGTTAATTGATCTTCAATCAAAACAAACTCAACGTGACTGCGATAAAAGGAGGAGTGAGAATGAGGAGGAATTTTTTTCCTGTTCTCACTTTTCTCTTGACAATCTAGATCTAGAACCTAGACCTACATCTATATATTATATATCATATGTAGATAAATAAAAGAAACTGTGCATAATTCAACTTAATGTTAATTCCATTGCTGAAAAAACCCAACCAAACTCGCAACAAATAGCACTTACACTTAAATTACCTAACTTGACATCAAAACGCATACCGTACAGTAATGAAAAGCTATCTAAATACCGTTAACTCCTGTAGTAAGTGCGTAACATGACTAATTGTAATGGTTGCCTCCCTTTGATATTAACGGTTTCCACGTTTCACACTTTTTCTTTTATTTAAGTAATTATTAAGCCACGATTCTCAAGAAGTGTCGTTGGAACAGCTCTAGTTTAGTATCGATCTCGCCTAATACTTATAGTAATACATGTAGTAATAATAGTAAAACTCATCTGAATGGTATCGTTGCCGCTGATGCTTGCACTTGCAACCATGATAGTGATATTGCTGGATAACCAAGGCAAACACGATGGCCAGGAGAACGACATCATGATAATTGATATGATCGGTAGCTTTACGATGGCCACGAATAGTATTGATGAGTAGTTAGTAGGTTGTTTTTTTATTATTTTGATTTCACATTGCATGCACTATTATTAATATTAGTAATGTTGCTATTATTACCCTTTATCAACAAGTCTTTAGTCTTAGCCTACTCTTAGTCATCTTTTTAGTGTCTACGGTACATCTTCAAGATCCGACACAGATACTTCATTTCACTGTATACATGATGCATTATGTATGATGATTTTTTGTAATTGTGCTGTTATGTGGATTTGATTTACATATAACATACATACACATGCATCCACAATTATAGTGATCTCAGAATTTTTGACAGAATTTTTTATTTTGCCCGGACTACCCTGTAAACAGCCAAGGGATCTTTTAAACGTGCAGTGTTGTGATCTGCACACGGTGCCTCCTTTTATCGGCCGTCTCCAATGGGATTAGGTGTCGATCCACCTAACTGGGGTGGGGGAGGAGATTTTGCTGAAAATCGTTTTCAACTGTTAGTGGGGCTCGAACCTACTACCTTTTGGTTGAGAGGCCGACGCATTGCCTCTACTACTAAGCTCCCTCATCCAGTCACACTAGTCACAGTCACGTGAACATTACCATTCACAATATACGGTACATGTATGTACATCGCAGTGTAAGTGTAATGCCCCTACACTTTCTCGACATTTCATCCTGAACTGAATAGAGAGAGATATCACTATCATTACTATCAAGCAGAATAAGTGCAGTGGCCGTTGAATTTTACACTGTGGTGGAATGATTCCTGCAGTTGCACTAGTTGCAGCACCACTGTGTGTGTGTGTTTGTGTGTATTTCTCTGCTGGTTCTTGAGAGTATAGTATAGTGAGAGTGAGAGAATGTTGGAAATGTTTATTTTTTGTCGAGTACAGTATAAGATGCAAGTATCAAGTATCAGTGTCAAGTAGTATCGTCACGTGATTTGATTGCCTTAAAATTAAAATTGAAAAGTTCGCCAACTCGCTCAACTTTCACTTAACTTCAATGTTATGTTTTGTTGTTTTTGTTTTGGCTGAGTTGGGGGGGTGTTGTTGGGTTTTTGTATTCGGTTTTCCCTTTGTGGGAGGGGGGGGGGGGAGTGTTTGCTTGATTTTTTAGAGATTGTTTTATCAATGAAAAGCACCAGTACTTTTAGAGAAGTTCCATTCAGCATTCAATTTCAAAGTTCCTTACAAGTTACCATACATTCTGTTTAATATTTGTTCATTTTGTTGCTGGCATTACGGTATTGGTGGTATTGCTGCAGCTAATGCTGTCGAAATAAAACAAATACACATAATATCATAGTGTTGCCCTTATCGATTTGATCTACCATTTGGGCGACCTGTCACTGTCACCTAAATGTCATTCACTTTCTTTTACATTTAGTTAAGTAAACGAAACATAGGGAGAAATGTTAGTGATAATCGTGAGGTGAGTGAGACAACAGTGATAACATGAGAGTGAGAGAGAGAGAGAGAGAGAGAGAGAGAGAGAGAGTGAGAGAGAGAGAGACAGAGAGACAGAGAGACAGAGAGAGAATGGTTATTTTGTCCAACCCATACACACCAGGCGGGGTGATTGTCACTGTCAGGTTATGATTTTCCCAACCTGTGAAGACATTGATGAAGTAGGTAGTGAAGAGACTTGCTGACACAGTGATGCTGGGAATCGAGTGGCTGGATTTGCTGCTATAGTATCAGTACATGCATCACACAGTAAACTGAATCAGTTCATCCAACCCATATCCATTCAGATCATGGTTATCGATCTTCCGTTTCATTTAGTTAAAATTACGCCAGCAACCATATGTGGTGATTTCAGGGTGAAGTGAAAGGAAACGGCAAGATTGAAGATAAAGTAAAAAGAGTGAAAGGAAAGAAGTAGGATCTACCAGTGTTTAGTGCCAGCAGCGCATCACTATTGGATGACTGCATCACTATTGGATGACTGACAGTGACAGTGACAGACAAGCATACAAAATTTCGCAACAAGCCCTAAATTACTTTTGTACTAAGAAATTTCATTTGTGTAGTCAGTGCTGAATGCTGGTCAATAAAAACAAAACTACCAAGAGATTAGAGGCAGTAGAAATGTGGTTCCTCCGAAGAATATTGATAATACCAATATCTATCATAGAAAGAAAGAAAGTCAAATGAGGTCCTGGCCCTTGCACACTTGCAGTAGGGCCAAACAGAGCACTTGTCCTTGTACCTAATATTAGAAAAAGGCAAATGAAATTCATTGGGCATATAAGTTAAGTAGGAAGGGAGGACTAGAGCAACTAATCAGGAATAACAAAAAATAGAGGAAGACAAAGAAAGATATACATGAACACTTAAACTGGGCCACAAGTATGAAACATCAGTTCAGCCACAATCATTTCATCAGATCCTCGAATGGCACTGACAGTGACAGTGACAGAGAAGAATGGATATCTATTGAATGCCAATGCCTGCCTCAGATTCGGCACATGAAGAAGAAACAACAATGTTGGTTGGCGGCTGGCGGCAGCAGCATGAGCACCGATTCAAACAAATGAATTGAATTTACCTTGTACTGTATGTGATAATTGATCTCTCATGGTGAAATGAGAGGAGGGGGGAAGAGACATAACACGCCTGGCCTCAAATGGAATCAACAAGGGAAGAGGGGTCAAGGGAGACCAAAAACCTGGAGGTCAACCCTGCAGGGAGGAAGCTCGGCAGCTGGGCTTTTCCTGGAACCAGACCTAAGCCCCACCTGGAGTACAGTACAAGGGTTTAAATCAGTAAATCAAGCAAGATGGTCGTGGTAGACATGCGCCACTGCAAGTAAAGTGAAAAAAAGGAAGGAGCAGACACTACCATATACATGTGTACTGTAGTGATCTCAAAGCCCCGAAACATCCACCTATGGTTATTGAAGTGGATGAAAGCCATACACTACAGGTGATAGGACATTCCTGTAGAAAGTTTGTTTCAGTTTCATTGCAATTCACCAGGTCTATCATAATCATATGGAAAGACATGCAAACAAGTGAAAGGAATAAAACCTACCACCATTAATAGTAATAGTGATAGCGCCTGCCGAACACCGAACATGTTTTTATTGTTAATGTTAGCCTCAAGTAAGGGCCTGAGGATCAATCTACTACATGTATTACTACCTCTTCTTAGTCTTTTCCCGCTAGGGGTCGCCACAACAGACCACCCTTCTCCACTTTGTCCTATCCTGTTCATCCCCATCTCTTGCTCCAACTATCTTCATGTCTTCCTGTATCATATCTATATATATATATATATATATATATATATATATATATATATATATATATATATATATATATATATATATCTATATCTATATCTATATCTATATATATATATATATATATATCTTTGCTTTTGGTATTCCCCTCTTCCGCTTACTCCCATCAATCAACTACTACTACTACCAATTCACTAATAATAAAGCAAGCCCCATACTCAGATGAGCGTAGGTAATCGGGAGCAGTCCTGATTTTTTCTGCATGCGGGACAATGTGGTAGTTTGCCATTGCTTTCCACGCCTTTACTTTCACCCAGTCTGAATACTAGACATAGCTACCCATTTCGCTGCTGGGTCGACATGAGGGCCAGAAATGTTTGCTCGGACTGGGAATCGAACCTTCCTAAGTGGTAGTCAGATGTTATATCGACTGAACTACCAGCGTCTCTATTTACTAATACCAAAAAACAAAAAAAAAAAAAAGGAAAGAAGGGAATGTAGACCATAGAAGGCATTGTGTATCGTATCAGATGTTTCAAAGTAGTAGTAGCCATCAATCATACCCCAAACACAAGCACCTGCAAATGGCCAGTGCCATAATATTATAATTTTTAAAAGCAGATCCCACAACAAGCCAACCTAACCAGCCAACTGAGAGAGAGAGAGAGAGAGAGAGAGAGAGAGAGAGAGAGAGAGAGGAGGGAGGGAGGAGGGAGGGAGACAGACAGACAGACAGACAGACAGAGACCGACAGAGACACAGAGAGAGAGTACCAAGTGGCTAGATCTGGATCTAGTAACTACAATGAATGACGTCACAAGGCTCCAGCCGCCCGATAAGTATGTCAAGTTTGACATTCATGGTAGTCACTAAATCTAGAATCCGACCTGGGATGGGGTCAAGTCTGTTTGTCCTTGAGTGGCAACCATGCTCCCTCCAAGTCCAAAGCTCTGTTCAAGTTCCCGTTACAAAACATGCACAAACAATAACAAAAGTCATCAAGTGGACACAGACCAGACATAATGCGACCCAAGTTCTTGTTTCTTTGGGTGGGCAAGGTGGGTGGGAGATCAGCATAGATCCAAATTCAAATGAATCTGCTCAAACTAGTCAAACCTTATGTATGTGCATGCCCTTGTGAAACTAGTCTCGCCACATAATTGTATGTCTCAAAATACAGATTAATGCCTCAACATACAGGTCTATATGTCTCAACATATAGGCCTAAAACTATGTCTCAACATACACATTCTTTTTAATCCTTGCTGTCATAATATCTCAATATCGACAGTGAAAGTCGCAAAAACCGTATAAGTCTAAAATTAGTAACACTTCCCCCCCCCCCAGCTTTTTTCTCGTCTAGTTAGGATTCCGTGGCAAAAGAACCAATAGAAACCTGTACAATAACCATATGAGCAATACATGTATCCCTAGTGGATCTAGTTTTTGACACTTGCAAACCGTATTTGTCTGTGAAAATAGATTAAAACGCGCGGACATCTTTTCTATGATTTCTCAAAACATCCAGAATTGGACTACGGTTTGCAAATTTCACAGTTGATATATTTTAATAAACAAGAACTTTGGTGGCAGAATGGCAGATGTCTGAAGTACAAGCATACCACAAGTATACATTTGGTCAAAAAAAAAACACAAAATTTATTTTACGCATGTTTGTGGTTGATTTTTTTCCTTTTTCATCTTTAAATATTGGTTGAGTTTATTAGGAAATTCAGCAAAGCAGTAGGTGATATAGTTATTGCATTAAGCAGTAGTAAAGTAACAAGATTTCATTTAGAAATACAAAGAAAGTAAACTGTTGACAGGCTGTAGTAAAAGATTTGCTCTTTGATATTGAAGAGATGGACTGTTATTATACCGTTATAATGATGATAACATAGCAAAAGGCAGAGATTGCATGCATACAGCACAGAACCCATTGATGGGGGAGGAGAAAGTTGATCCCTCTGTCCTATGACAAGATAACATGGACAAAAATAACAAAACAAGTTCATCAGTCAAGGCCTACGTTTGGTTCCCTCAAATTTAAAAAAATAACATGTGGGCAAAACACCTCCATATCTAAGCACTTTAACGAGAGAGAAAAAAAAACACAACAACCCTGGAATGTGTGACAAGGGGCGGGAAGACTATAACGGGTTGTCATCAATTCATCATTATCCACTGGGGGAGGAAGAAAGAAAGAAAGAAAAAAAAAAGCATGCAATCTTTGAAAGAAAAATTGAAAGAAAGAACTAAAAGATCAAAAGGCATTCCTTGATATGTGGTACATGAAATTTCCTACTATGTCAAAGCCATGATCAATGAAAAAAGATTTCCGTAAGAAAAAATAATAATATTATTGTAGGTATGTATAAATAAGAAAATAAAGAACCAATGCATGCACACTGAATCTTACAGGCTTTGCCTTTAATGGTAAATAAATACTGAAAATATTGTATTTGTCCTTCCCCTGCCTTATTCCCCCTTACAAGCACATGTGTATAATTACATAGATATAGATCTATAGAAACAGGGTTATTTTCCAATTTTGTTAGTTCTGTTAAAAAAAGGGAATTCTTATATAACCTGAGAAAGTCTCCTTCTACATCCCCAAAGAACCGTGGCTAGATCCTCATCTAAAACAATGCTTAGCACAAATATCACCAAAAGCAACCCCCACCCCCTTCCCTCTAATGGCCCCACAAAATCATGCTATGTGGACCCATTTACTGATAGTGGTAGTAGATACACCTTACAGATAAAGCAAACACTACTAATTCACAGAATCAATGATAAAACATCCACTCATTCATTTCATTCAAGTACGAAAAACTACTTGTTTTGAAAACAATGTTCTTTTACTTAAACAAAAAATTATTATTTTTAAATCAAACAAAAAAAACATACGGAAACCAGCGGCAACAAGCAAAACACAACAACAGTCAGCGTGTTTACTAACAACAAAAAAGTCAATGACAATTTCACATGCCAATCAATTTTTTCTTCTTTTTCTTACTTCACTCAGCAATGCTGAGACTTCACAGTATTCTATAACAATGTAGAAACTTCACACATGAAAAATATCTAGCATATACATATCATCCCAAGTATATATCTGTCCTTATACATTTTCAATCACAATACTTTTGGTCTGTTCAAATTGGATGAATACCACACCAGCCAGTTCTGTCTATAACTCAACAATTTCAGAAAAATGGAATGAGTGAGATTTATAGGCCGTCATTTTTTCTTCTTCAACATCCCAGGGGACATAACAGTACTTTTGTCTTTCTCACCATGATCTGGTTTGCAAAGACTAACATTAACAAAGCAATCAGTCAGGTCAACTGAAAACAAATCATCTCAGGAACAATCAAGAGATAACGCAGCATATACACATGGTGTTAGTGTTAGCATTAGGCTGGACTGCAGCCAGAAGTTAAAACATTTCTGCCGGTTAGAAAGGAAGGAAATCTATCTACGACAGGAAGCAACCTGAGGCTAATGAAGGCAAGACGAGAAGAGTCACAGTGACAATATGCGATGGTCATATTCATCATGGCTACCTGTCCTTGTGTAACAATGGAGACACAAATCGTGATGGGGAGCTTAGGCAGGATTGGTGGGTGGGGTGGGAGGAGACTTTAATCATAGAAAAATAATGGAACTCCTAACTACATTACATGACAATGTTGAATCATTTATGCAGTGGGGAGAAAATCAAAGATATACATATTTCAATTTCTGAATGAAAACGCAGTTCATACAGAATAAATGTTGAATAATAATTTATAACAGAGAAATAACTCATAACAAGAATAGAGTAATAATTAATATTAAGAGAGCTATGATATAATAGTATATTATAAGTGGAATAAAGGAATCAAAATAGAATGATAAGCAAATCCATTCTTAAAAAAATCTTCTAGGAAGAAGAAAAATCTAGGGGCCAAGCAGAACTAAGCACCCTACATATCTTGACATTCTCTAAGTCAGAACACATTGGCTATTTAATCACATGTAAAAGGGAGCTAATTCAACTTATTTAACAAAGTTGACAGGAGGGGAAACCCCAATTATGTATGGACATAATATTTACATATTAGTCAGCATATCTTTCTCTTTATAATTGAACCGTCAGGTGGCAATTTGAAAAGTCATGCTCAAGAAATAAGCCGCTCTCGAGATAAAAACACTTTCTCTCTTATTTGCCCCTTCGGTGGCAGTGCATTTTAGGTTGGATAGAGCTATTTTCAAACTTTATTATTTGTTATTATTACTAACTACTATACTTGTATTTCCTATCTCAAATTGTTAATCTATGGAAATTAGGGAAAGGAAAGAGAAATAGTCACACAATGGGAGTAAAAAGAAAATCATATAAGGTAACAAATAAGATAACGTTAATATCTTGGAATATTGTGAAAAGAACTAGGCACCTCTATATATATATATAATATATATGACCATGTCTGAAAAGTCAGGTTGCAATTGGTATCAGAAATTAAACTACAATCCTTATTAGAATATCAACTTTTAAAACAAACACAATAGCACAAATTAATTATCATTCTTTGGGTCAGCTCTGATTTATTTTGTTTCATATAAGAAGAAAAAAGTCATACATAACCATTATTGACCCCAAATCGATTCATTCCTTTGTCTTTTGTGATAATATTTTTGTCCTCTACAAGACCTTCTCCTACTCATGTCTCTGACTGATCCTCCTGTCCATCCTCTGACCCCTGGTCATCTAGAGTTGTGTCAGACCCACGCAATGATGGCATCACAGTGCGCGAGGAGCGGGAAGCCGATGGTCTGGTTAGGGAAGATAGATAAGGAAAGCTAAATTTAAAAATGCAATCCTTTAAATAGTTTTGTTTGTTTCATTGACTTTTTTTACCCTCGGATGAATTAAGAAGAAACAGCAAGATGAAAGATACAATGCATGAAGAGAAAGAATGAAAGGAAAATAGAAGGACCTACTAGCAACAACCACAACAGCCCACCTTCAAACTGCTCTCAAATGAGTAAGGGGGAATACACACCGACATGATAACACATTACGGACAGAAAAAACCCCAAACAAACAGATTTACCCCTTCTGTTGGATTTCACCACAATTTTCCCACCCACCGTATGCAGTTATCTTAGGCTGAATTAAGCAGAAACAACAAAATGACAAGAGCTGTAAGAGAGTGAAGAGAAGAGCATATAACTAACAATAAATATGTGCAAAATTAACAGCATTCATTTCAAATTGGGGGAATTCAAAACAGGAGGGGAATAACAATAGCAAGGATTGAAAAAGCTTACATCAATTATCTAAAAAGAAATAAAGAACAGACAAAATCATGTATTTTCTTCATTGGAATTTACCATGTCCACCAGTAACACTAACACCCATCAACCACCCATGAAAAATTATGAGTTGAGAAAAGAGAAAGAGCAGAAAAACAAGGAGAAGAAAAGGTTGTAACATGCCAAAATATTCTCAGTCTCCAAATAATAATAACAACTGTAGAGAATAAAATAATATAAAAACTGCTGATACTGTGGCACAGGGTTTGTAGCATAGGTGTGAGCAATAGACAAAACAGATATGACTTTTTATTTATTTCAGTCAGGTTTTAAATGAGACCTGAATAACATTATACATGTATGCTTTAAGCGGTCTCAAAACAGAAAATATGAGGAAAAGCGAGGAGAAAGAGTAGAGAGCTAAAAATGGTTTCGTGCCTTAACAAGACATGCTTTACAGATATCCATTGATGCTAGACATAACTTTCATCAGCTTTCAGATATCCATGAACAAACTTATTTTAGATACTTCTTGTTGAATACATGTTAAGAACAAACAAAACTTTTAAATCCTGTGGTTGAGCATAGAAAGATTATATATGCAGTGCTATATTCAAACCTCAATAAAATGTCATCTGCAAAGGCGAGTGAAAAGACTTTTTAAAATAAATTATATGCATTTATATATATATACGTGTTTAAGTCATCTGATCCACTAAAGGCATGGTGTGATAATCATCTCATAGTTTGCATAGTACATGTAGCAAAAACAAAGAATCAAATATGAAATCCCCACAGAGGTCACATTCTACTCTGGTCTAATAAGATAATAATTTGAAATGGCTTCCTTTCACTTCATTGCTGAGTCTGAGGCTTACTAAACTTCAACTCTTATCTTTGATAGCATGTAAAAATCATAGCCATCCTTCTAGCCCGCCTTCTTTCACCTTTCAGGGGCAATCACATTTAAAATCAAATGAAGCGCACAAAAACAGGATGGGGATATAACAACCACTGGGTAACACACAACCAACAGTGGATGTTACTAACTCACTCACTGCCAGGCATTTTGGGTTCAGACAACTGACAAATGCCTGGCATTTCGGTAGGATAAAATCACTATAATTGTTGTACTATTTGAAGTAGATACATAATTTTTTTTAAACTCTCTTCAGGGGAAAAAGATATTCAGGTTGTTGTTGGCACATTTGTCCGTTTAATTTGTAAAAAAAATCATTTAAAAATGGGGAAAGTGATAATTTTTTCCACAAACTGTTTCGGTAGTAGATTTAGATATGGATCTAGTCTTTGGTTTCTTTTTGGATGGTCCAGCAACAAAAAGATTAGCATCTGATGATTCAGTATCAAGATGCACTTGTAGATCTAGAAATAGATCTTGTTCTAGATCTATTTTCTTTGGGTTAACAGAAATTTTCATTTTCAAAGGCTGTGCCCGTCTACTTTTGATTTACTTGAAAGACTTACTTATCAACAATCCTTTTTTTAAACGTTTCCCTACAAATGGTTCGGCTACAAATGTAACGGTAAGTAGTGAAAATAAAATGGGCATCAGGTCTGGCAACGAATGGCCTATTGAAGAGACCTGATATGTGTCAGTAAAGGCAGTGAATGAGTTAACAGAAGGGAAACAAAGGGATTTAAAATCACTCAACAGCATAGCATTAGTACAATTTTCCCAACATTAAAACAAATGTAATGAATCCTTAAATTCACATAAGAAGGAAAATTATGATATTTATATATATATCTTAAGTTTAGAATTAGGTGCAATTATTTTCTGTGCAAAAGAATTAAAAAGTAAAGACCCTTACGGCAAAATATTTCAATCAAATCTAATCTCTATTCAAGCACTGCATGACAAGACATTATGTTTACGGGCAAAGCAATGTTACAGAAAAGTCACATCTCATTCCGCTAATTTAAGAAGGGATTGGGGCCATGCTCTTTCCTCTTTAGATACATCCATGCCAACATTCACTTATTGCCATGCAATAGGGTTTGAGCAGAATGCAACTCCAAAAGGTATTCACATAATTGGTACAATCTCTCTATCAATCGTCTGTCCGTCCCTCTCTCTCTTTCTTTCACATTGTAATTAAACCCATCCATCATATGCAGTGATCTCAGGGTGAATTAAGAGAACTAGTAACATGTAAGAAAGACGTGGAAGAGTGAAAGGAAAGAAGTAGAACCTACCCGTAGCCCACCAACCACCTTGAGACACACACTCTCTCTCTCTTATTTACAGCTGTTTGATTACCTGACTTTCTTACAATAACATAAGCCTCTTCTTTGTACAACGCACTGTGCTCTCAAAACAAAGCTTCACACCTTATACTCTTATAGAGTTATACAACAGTAAAACAAAAGACATCCTGCTCTAGAGCGAAACACATATTTCCACCAGTTAAAATCTAATTAGTAACAATAAACAATGCAAATGCTGAAATATACTTCACATTCAACAACCATTTCCCTACAACAAAACAGTTTGCCCATTCAAGAACCAAACACAAAAACTTTTAATAAAACACCCAATAGCCAAGTTTTTTGCTCATAACTGATTTGGCTATTTGAAATTTGGTCATAAAATTCAGAACAAGATGTTACAGCTACATCATCCCATGCGATACAAAAGTGGACTAAATTAAAAAACAAAGCATGATGAGATGTTCATGATAATAATATAAAAACAAACAAACAAAAAACGGTTTAGGCCATTCATGTTACCATCATAAAAGCAAGCAGTGATGAAATGATGGGAAGGTCATTGTAGTAATAATGGATGCCAAGCTGCAGGCAACCCGAGGAGTGTGACAAAATGGAAAGGACACATTTCTTACCCTTCACATTACTCTTTCTCTTTCTTATTAGTACTGCAGATTTAAGGAAGGAGGGAGAGGGAAAACATCACCAGGTGTAGTGTTAAGTTTGGCATCAGTTATTGATTACAACATAGCAGAATTTCAAACATGTCAGCTACACACAAATTTAGAAATAGACAGATCAAATGAGCAATCATGCCTTTCCAATTTTTTTTTATTAATTACTGATGTTTTAAATTGTTTTTTTTTGCTTTAGTATTATTTATTTTATTATAATAATTTTCTTGAGAACAAAACCTCAGATAATTGTTTTGTATGGCAGAAAGAAGCAATTTCCTGAAAATTTCTCATAAATTAAATGAATCATCCAATGAAATTTAACAAATGCCTTTTTTCTCCTGACTTGATTTCTATAAATAAGGCTTGAGGAAAAGAAAAACAACCCTAGAAAAACAAAACAAAAACAACTGCAACAAAGAAAAAATATAGAAAAAAAAGTCACAAATTACTAGAAATATAGATAGAGAACATGAGTCATACTGCGGCCATCATAGGCCTGAGGCCAATGAGTGCATTTTTTCATTCATTGAGTTATATCCTATAACATTAGAATAAAGTTAAGGGATTGATTAATGAGTGACTTTCCTTTTGTTTTGTTTTTACTTCCTTTCCCTGTTTGTTTGCCGGAATCAACATTCATATTTCAGTCCAGGGATTTCTATTGTATATGATCAGGGGCGTGTATTTAAGATCATTGTCTGTATACAGAAGTGTTGAATATGCATAGCTGCCAACCTTTCATAACAAAACTCACACTCTGACAGCACAAACTAATTCTAGCTTGCATAACTGCCGTAATAGTCCACAAAACATTGATAATTTAACGTCAGGTAAATAATCTTCAAGGTGAATAACAAAAAGTACATCAAACACTGACATTTCTGGTAGTTTTGCTAACTCAGAACGGCGTCTCCGGACTTTCACCTCAGCCTTTATGAGATTTTTGCCATTAACTCAGGGTTTCTTTTAGAAAACATACAGTCAACCTTCATAAGGGTACTTTTCTAGGTAAATACAGCCTGACGGACTCAAACGCCAAATATACATATGAAATGTTTTATGCGTGCTGGTTGGCAACAATGAACATGTTTACTTGTGGCACCAGATACACTTAGATATAGCACTTGTTGTTTGCAACACTAAGAATCTTTGTTATTGAGCTCTACTAAAGGAGTGGCCAAGCAAGAAGTCCAAAATCTTAACTGTTTAGGGCAGCGGCAATATGACAAGGAAATTATAAGCATCACTCATGGCTAAAAACGACATATGGATATCTGAATAAAGAGTTTTGTTTAATTTCCTGAAGTTACAGATTTAATAAACATACTTTCAAGCATTCACTCTCAGCAATTATACCAAGGGCTTGATCCTTTATAATGAGGTTGATGAATTGCAAGAATGTGAATTAAACGTTATACACCTGAAATATTTCTTGTTCAGTCGTCTAGCTCCTTCTTCCAATCATCTGTCTTCCTATTTTACTCACCAGTAACCAATACATTCACTTTACTCATCTATGCATCTATTCCTCTTTTTGTTTTTCATCTAACCTCCCCATTTCTTCATCCATTCTTCTCTTCACATGGCCACCAGGAAAAGGTTGCCATCAACACCAACAAAATGGACAACAGAAAACCTGAAGCAGTCCAAAATGGAATCTCCAAGCGGAAAGCGGCTCTTATGTACAGCATACCACGGTTCACCTTTTGCAACACAATTTCCTGGCGGAGGAAATTTGTTAAAACAAGCAACCCATTTCTACATGTGCAGGAGGAAGGGAGATTCTAAAGTGGCTCGGCAAACCACATACAGAGGATTTTCAGCTTGACAAATGTATTGGAGTGATGTTGTGACAGTGGAGATAGGCATACAGATCTAGATGGAAGACAAGATGAAAAAGTGAACAAAGAAGGGAGGGATAGTTGAAGAAATATGAAGATGGCAGAGGATGGAGGAGGTTAGCAGATGAAAGAGGCTGAAGGACATGAATTGATGAATGAGGCAGGAGATAAACCAATGCATGTGAAAGGCAAAAGATGGGCCGGGGGGGGGGGGGTAGATGAGAGAAGCAGAGGAGATGAGGTTTTCTTATGATGTCTGGTCAAAGCTGATGGCTCACAATTCCACCGAGATTTGAGAGTTCAGAGTGAAACTCATAATGAACTTATAACTCACCTTGAAGAGTTTTCAAATCGAGTTTTCTGTGTTGTTCTGTTTTTCAAAATAAAAGTTTAATAAGGATACCATTTCTTAATGTTAGATCTTTATTTAAATTAACATAACATTTGGAAAGATTAAAGTGGCCTGACTACCTCTGTGACATTCACATTCACTTCTGGAGTTGAAGGTTCCAGGATAGAATCCCTAATTTGCCTTAGTTTGTCAGAGTTTTTCAAAGGGTTTTCATGACGTTCTGGTGCTGTGCATATAAAGTTGGGTTCTCCTATAGCAGATGGACGTCTAAAACTGGAAATTTTCACCAAGGAGTGTCACCAAGGGGCGTTCAAGTCATTTTGTTAAATTCAAGTGAAGCATTTTCTTTTGGCAAGGGGACTCTGTGGTCCCGAGGCAAGATGTCGGCCTCTCAACCAATAGGTTGTGGGGTCATGCGGACAGGTTAAAAAAAAATTCTCACGATTTTGTCGGGTTTTTTCTGAGTAAAACCCACCCCCTGATACAGGTTGGTGGATCAACACCTAGTTCCACCAAAGATAGACAATAAAAATGAGGCCCGTGTGCAGATCACAACACTCTGTGCATGTTAAAGATCTCTCTGTTTATAGAGCAGCCCGGGCATAACTAAAAATCCTACCAAAACCCTGTGATCTCCCTAGTTGTGATCAAATGTTTTTGGACTTGCCTTTATTTTTATCTAATTAATTTTCAAGCAAAGATTTGATACAAAACAACAAAATAATGCAACAAATGACACATCTTAACAAGCAAATAACAAAGGCCCCGCTGCAAACACAAAGTGTGGTCAGAAAGTAAAGGCTGCGGAGCATGCATTCAGTGGCCGTTTTCAGATGATGTGGCCATACCGACCTGCAATACTGTAAAGCGTTGTCAGACTCTGTGTCATGTGGCACAGTGCTAACTGCTATGGTTTCATTGTTTCCTGCACACATTGGCTTAGACCAAATCGGAATTGCCTTGGCCAATCAGTAAAGTTGTAACATCGATACTGCCAATCCTACGGGGTATTTTATGGTAAGATCTTTGTTTTGATTTTACTCATATCCACAACTAAGGTGATCTCGGGGTGTTTGGTAGGATTATTAATTTTGCCCGATTGCCCTGTAAACAGCCAAAGGATTTTAATGTGCTCAGTGTTTTGATCTGTACACCAGACCTATCTTTTATCGTCTGTCTCTGATGGAACTAGGTCTCGATCTACCTCCCTGGATCAGGAAAGTGCCCTTTACCCGAAAAACTCGAGAAAATATTTCAACCTGCAGAGGCTTGGACCCACAACCTTCTGGTTGAGATACCGACATCTTGCCTCTTGACCACTGTCACCTTTATGGAAAGTAGCAGCGCCTATTGTATGTACTCTCAATGAAGCATTCCAAAGAAAAGTGCAAAATAATGAAACAGACAAAAACTGACTGAAAGAATCCTGATAATATGATGAGGAAAAAATGATATATATATATATATATAGGAGAGAGAGAGGGAGAGGGGGAAACAAGGGGGGGGGGGGGGGTGTTAATCCAAAGAGATAAGATTTTTAAATTTTTAAACAAAAATTAATAAATAAAATCAATGACAAAAGATCTCCAGACAGGAACAAAAATTACATCATAGAAGTTTGGTTTTTTTTTATGCAAAAGAAGAACAACACCCAATCAAAGATAATGTTTAATAATACATACACACACAAAAGAATTCAGTATGGGAGGAGGGTGGTGCTACCTCTAATGATATTGGGTGAAAGGTTATCTGTGTCGGATTTTCATGCCAAACTTAAAATACCGAACCAACACACAGCCTCAACCTTTGAGATACGACTGTACTGGTAACTTGGAGTTATTTCAATAAAAAAGTTTCAGTACATTTTTAACGATCAACCGATAACAGTGTAAAATCCTTTTTCATTTTAAAATAGCTCGTTTACATTTGGTAAACCTACACACACAAAAAACAACTTAAAGGTTAGTCAATTACACACCAAGGTCTGTCATAAATCACTGATGTTCCTTAGAAACCGAAAGATAAGGAAACTTATTAAGCTGGAGATAATGAAGAGATTTACACCAGACCATCAGACTATATTGTTATGCAATCATAGATAGATTCTATTGTTTCAAATGACGTGCCAGATCATCTTCAGACAGAAATAAAAGACGTTTTGAGCGCTATCGCTTTCACGATTATATAGTCAGGGTTCACAAGTCGATTAATCGTTATGTGTGGCAACTGAAAGAAGAAAATTCAAGGCTGGTTAGTAGTAGCAAACATCTGCAATGTTATAAGCCTTGCTGTTTATAACATTCTGCATTGTTTGAAGACTTTCTCAGCTATAGTAGAGCATCACAGGAAAAAAAGAAAGTCTAACAGCCTGCATTCGGAGAAATGTGTTGGCTATCAGCGTCAGAGCTGTGGAGAGACGGACCATACCTGTACTTCCTAAGGTTTGCCATTTCCCTAGAAATGCTCTCATTGGTTTCCATCAGTTCATCCAAGTCACGCTGCAGCTTGCGTTTCTGACCATTCACTCTGGTGACCTCTTCTTCTGCCTCATCCAGTTGGCGTTTCAGAGCTTTCACACGGTTGTTCACTTTGTCAGCCTTAGAAGAAATAAATCGAATGTCATGCAACTTCATTATTGCAAATTAGATTACGAAACATCCTGTCATCTTTCTTGAAGTGATACAGATGGGAAAGATTACATAAAAGCAGTGGGGAGGGAGGTGGGTTTCTGATTTAATGTGACTGTATTCAAAAATAATATTTTACTCAGCAGCTATTTCAAAATAGAAACAAAAAAAAAGTGAAAGTAAATGAATGAATACCTGGTCTTTGTACTGATCAGCACTTCTTCTTTCATCCTCTGCTTGAAAGAACAAGTTCTTTGCCTCTCTTATCCAGTTTGCGGTTAGTGCGAGCCAAGGTAGCTCTTTCTCTGTTTGACAAAGAATAATATATTACTAATAAAGCATTCACCTGAAAGAAGCTGAATTTAATATCTAAAAAAGCATTAACTCAAAAGATCATTTCATAAACAATAACATCACAGAATACATTTTTTGTTTGCTCATATAAATATTACCAAACCATACAACATGAATCTCAATTTTCATTCACCAATAAAACTTTCAGGAAAGTAAAAACTTTTCAAAATGCTTCTCTAGTCTCCATTCTTCATACCATACTCTCCCATCCCCTTTCCCTCCCCTGTTTCCTACTTGGCTTCCTGGTCAATTGTTCCTCCAGATTGGCAATTTTGCCCTCAAGGCAGCAATGGTTGCTTTGGTGCGAGCCCGACTTTTGACCTTCCAGTTCTTGAAGCTTTTCTCTCATTTCCTTGTTTTGACGCTCCAAGACAAGGCGTTGATTCTCTAGCTTTTGAGACACTGAGCGCTCTGATGACAAATCAGTGGAGAGTTGCTCCAACTGAAAGTGTATGGAGATGAAAAGATTCATTTCATGCCAAATTGTATTGATCTTTACATGCAATTCGTTATGTTTGTGAATGAAAAGATGGTAGAAGAAAAGAAGTAGTCAAATATTAATTCTGTACAAACAAAAATAGCATCGTGAATATGTGTCTCACTTAGGTAATAAAGATCAACTCTTCCTTCAAAAGCGTATAATTATTGTGACTCTTGGCTGTATATTATGTCTCAATGACAAGATTACTTTCAAAAGCATTCTCAACACACACACATACATAACATACATGAACGTACCTGCAATTGCGCTTTCCGGGCTTTGTCGGTCATAAGCTCTGTGTTGGTGTGTTCATCTTCTAGTTCATCCTCCAGTTCTGCAATGCGACCCTCGAGTCGTCGTTTCTCGTCCAGCAAGGATTGCCTATTACAAGTTGTGAGGATAATAAACCAATCAATTAGCAACAAATCCAAAAATGGACAGACACAAAAATAAAGATGAAGTGTGTGTGTGTGTGTGTGTGTGTGTGTGTGTGTGTGTGTGTGAGAGGGAGAGAGAGAGAGAGAGAGAGAGAGAGAGAGAGAGAGAGAGAGAGAGAGAGAGAGAGAGAGAGAGAGAGAGAGAGAGAGAGAGAGAGAGAGAGAGAGAGAGAGAGACAGAGAGAGAGAGAGAGAGAGAGAGAGAGAGAGAGAGAGGGAGGGAGGGAGAGGGGCGAGAGAGAGAGAGAGAGAGAGAGAGAGAGAGAGAGAGAGAGAGAGAGAGAGAGAGAGAGAGAGAGAAGAGAGAGAGAGAGAGAAGAGAGAGAGAGAGAGAAGAGAGAGAGAGGGAGAGGGGGAGAGGGAGAGAGAGGAGGAGAGAGAGGGGGAGACAGAGAAAGAAAGACAGACAGACAGACAGACAGACAGACAGACAGAAAGAAAGAAAGAAAGAAAGAAAGATGGAGAAACCAATGTAAAAAAACAAAAACACAACCTGGGTAGGAAGATTTCAATATATGCCATCTGCGTATTGTAAAATACACTTAGTGCACTATCTTCCTTCATAAGCTGGGTGTTTTACAAGTCATTTATAAAACAACAAGTGCACCTAAACAACACACTGAATGTCCCGTGCAAACACACACACAGCATCAAATACATTCAGACAGACACAATTTTCTACTAACTTGCTGCTGGCACTGCTTCCAATTTCGTCAGCCAGCTCATCTCTCTCAGCATCAGCATTCCTCTTGGCTCTTTCAGCAGATGCTAGGTCCTCTTGAAATTTCAGCAATTCAGCCTCCAGATTTTTCGCCTGAAAAAGCATACAATGTGACAGTGGTTATGAAATATGACACTTTATAAAGAATGAAATTGATTGATTTAGAAATTTTGAAACAAGAACTATAAATATTGTTTATGAATTTCCTCAAGGAAAGACTGTAAGAGAGACAGAGAACAAATTAGAGGAAACCAAACTCCATTTGAGGGGGTGAGGTGAAAAAACCACTATATCCAAAAATGAGAAGGCAGTTTTACCACAAATGGGACAAAATTCTTTTATCGCACTTTTGGATGGAACAGTTCATCCCCTTGACAATATATGCCATCTGCGTATTGTAAAACACACTTAGTGCACTATCTTCCTTCATAAGCTGGGTGTTTTACAAGTCATTTATAAAACAACAAGTGCACCTACACAACACACTGAATGCCATAACAAAGGCTCAGTATCGATTCTTTCATTTGATACGATTTTTTTAGGGGGAAAATCCTTCGACACATCGGTCATACCATAAAAACCGGAAATTTTGTCTAAATTATAACAAGTTTTAAATACCACAAAGTATTCCATCCGGAAAATCTACTTTTGATGAATTATTGTCACTATTAGCTAAGATCGGCTGAATATTACGGGAAACATTCTGCGCACCTGTTATAAGAAAAAAGCCATCCTGACATGAGTATAAGGGATCTGGAGCAGTTGAAATAGGGTCAACATGAAGTATTTGATAGCCTCTCACAATTGTATGATGGTTCAAAGTATTATATTATTATTTCAAAGGTTTATATGCGAAAAAAACATTAAAAGTAACGGAACAAATTATTAAAAATGGGATTTTCTCAAAATGTCACTTTTTGACAGTGATATGCAATCTTCTTTTTTATTTATTGTCCAATTGTCCCCAAATTTGGTATATAACATCTATAAAGCAACAAAAAAAACACCCAATAGCTTTTTTAGATATTTCTTTAAATTTTTGCAAAACAAATTTTTTGTGGTGAAATATGTCAAAAATTGAAAACCGTTTCATTTATCAAAAAAAGCTACTGGGAGCAGCTTTGATATTGAACCGAATAACGTGTTTGTAAAGTTATAGCCAAATTTGTTGATAACTGAAAAAGCATATTTGAAATGAAGTTATTTTGTCAATGAAAATCCAAGATGATGGCGTTCCCATGGCAACCATATGATAATTTTTTAATAATCTTTTTCAGCTAATTTAGACATGCCGAGTACAATGGTAGTGGTTAAAATTGTCTTTATCTATTAATAATTTTTTTAAACATGCTCAGGGTAACTTCCTTTCATTGAAATGTATCACATATTTTGAGTGTATCAAAGTGAGATATAATTGTAAAATAGGAGTGGTGGGATAAAAATCGCTACTGGTGTTAACCTTTTTCTCATTGTCTTTGGCAGCTCCAGCCATTTCCTCCCGGCTAAGGCGAGCTTCGTCCAATTCACGCTGGAATTCTTTCATCTGTGCAGAGACTCGTTTGTACTGTTTGACAGCATCTTCCTTCACTTTGTTAGCCATCTCAACCTGCTGTTCTAGGCTGGACAGATCACCCTGTAGTTTGTTTCTGGAGTTCACTGCCATAGCTCTCTGTTTGCGTTCGTCTTCAAGCTCAGCTTCCATTTCTCTCAACTATGAATCAGAAGCAATAAAAAGCAATGATATGAAAAACCTCTGTATGCAATCATTTATACAAATCATATCGTTGAAAAGGCAACATCACATTAGGAAGAAGTTACGCTTAAATCTTGCTACTTAATAATGTATACAAAGAAGTCAAGCTTACAAAAAAACTGTAGGTACTGTCTCATTAAAAAAGATGGCACGCATCAATGATGATAGAGATGAAGAGAAAGAGATTGACATAGGGCCTGATAGATTGATATAAACATAGATACATAGATCAAGTTAGACAAATAGCATGAGCAGCAAAAACAAATAACAAATAATTAAAAAAAAGATCTAAGATCTTTTATCTCCTGAAATCCTGAATCAATTATAGTTATCAATCTGAGCAAAATAGAAAAAAGAAGAAGAAAGGGGAGAGAGAAATGACTGCACTGAAGCAAAATCTTGTATACAAGTAACATTTCATTAACCCTTTCACTATTAGAGACTGTCTCATTTTACCAGCCGAACTACTAGGACAAGGGACATAATACGAAGGAGCCAGAGTGGAGTATAGTCAAAGGCAAAATATGACAATAAGTGACAACTCCACTAATATAGACAGAACAAACAGGTGACATTTCAGGTATAACCCTTCGTCATACAACAAACGAGAAATATCTAGAATCTAGATCTAAGTACTACCTCAGGCATCACAATGTGATGTCAGAAAGAAAACAGAAAGGAGGAAAAATGAAAGAAAAAGACAGTGATGATAAGAAACGTAGTAGAGGGGGATGTGAAGAATGAGCGAGAATGGAAGGTTCAGATCTAGAATGAAATAAAAATATGAAAATAAGTAAGTATAAAAGGTGAGAAGGAGATAGAGAGAAGGAGAGAGAGAGAAAAAAAGGGACGTAAAAAAGGCAGGGAAGAAAGAAAGGGGAGAGAGAGATATGTGAGTATGGGAAACAAGAACGACAAAAAGAGGATAACTATAAGACTAGATCTATATTTCACTGTGTCTAGAAAGAAGAAATGATAGAGAATGAATGAAAGGAAGTATCTATCATGGCAAAAATTTACACTGAAGGTGTGAAATGTATACAAATTACAAATGTATCGATGCAATAAGAACAGAGTAAACTACTTATCTGAAATTTCAAAAGATGCCAGTTAGCACTAGCTGATGCTTTCGAAGTGCTTTCACTTCAGTTTGCACTTCGAAAGCATCAGCTAATGCTAACTGGCATCTTTTGAAACATCATATTTGTAAAAAGAAATAGTTTGATATCCTGTGGTGTACATTCTTTCCACTGGTTAGCGCAACTCGGCTTTTTTCTCTTTTCATTGTCTAGCAATAGCATACAAATTTGTTTGATCAGCCACAAAAGTGTCCTCATCAATAAAAAGACTGAAAAACTGATATGGAGTAGCATCAGGGGTAGTGTGTGGTGAGACCCAATTTCCTTTATGAACGGATCTACAGTAACTTTCTGCAACTGTTCTGACCACCTGTCATTTCTATTTCTAGGACCTAGATCAGACCTAGTACCTGATCGATCCTCTTCTTCACTACTGTCACTGTTATCTTCATTCATACCCACCAAAATATCATCGTCTAAGTCACTTCCATCACCAAATCTTTCTGCCCCTCTATAAAAATCATAATTTTCCTCATTTTGAGACGAATTACTAGTACTAGTAGTACCAGCAATCAAGCTATTTAGGTAAGAAAACACCATCGTCGATGTGAAAAGTTGCTACGACTTCAGCAAATGTAAAATTTTAGCTTCCATGCGGTAAGAGCGAAAATAGTGGTAAAAATAACTAGAGTAACGTCCCTTGGTACTGTATGGGTGTTTCCCTTGTCTATTGGTACGGAAAGACGTATGCTATAGTTATTTCAAGTAGCTCTATCAATGGCAGACAATAGCGGGCATCCTAGTAGTGACTCAATAACTGGCGATACCAGCTGTTCTAGTAGTGTAAGGGTTAACCGAACCTGTTTCAACAGAGATTTTCTGGCTCCTTCCTCTTGATCTTCTCTGCCAGCTACGTCACGCTCGTACTGTGCTTTCAGTGCCTGCATATTAACTTCAAGGCGTAGTTTTGCGTCTTCAGCAGCTTGCAGTTCATCCTCCAAATCTTCAATTTGTTGCCGTTGCTCAGCAACAGTTGAATCCAAATTGCGTTTAGATTTTTCCAGCTCATGAACCTGTTTGAGAAATGGAAATTTTATAAACAATAATTTGTTATAATTAGGAACATAAATGATGTTTTATTTCTTTTGCCTCCATTTTCACATAGAATTTTGTTTCAAATGATTAATTGATCTAGTACCCCTAAATAACAAGTACAATAATAATTATGAATTCATGTTCTGCGCTGAACGAAAAAGAAAAAGCACATCAGAATTGCTATTGAATGAGAGCCTATATCTCCTATTCTTTTTTAAATACAACATCATGCTTACACTTTTGCCAACGTCATCCTTAGAGGATACCAAATCATCCAGCTCCCTGGCTTGCTGCTGGCGGGTGCGATCCAGTTGGTCTGTTCTGGCTTGCAACTCATCCAACATACGTTGCAGGTTGAGGATTCTTGTCTCTTTGTCACGACTCTCTTTCTCAGCGGTATCCCGATCTGCACCAAGCCTGAGTGATGATGAAATGACATTGTTCAATAGATGATTTTTTAAATATTTATCTTCTTTTTAAATCAAACCAAAAATGACACAGACGTACAATTCACTTTGGTGAGGGGATATTTTGTTGTTACTGCTTCTCAACTTGTTTTGGGTTGTCTTTGATGTTGTTGGGTTCTGATTTGTAGTTGGGTTGGGGCTTATTTGGAAGGGAAGGGATTGTCCCTCAGAATCTGATTACATGAAACTATGGCCAAAACATCTGAAGACCATAAGCGTCTGTGTTAAGAATCAGTGAACCATGAAACGCATCTTCTTATACTTATTCTTGAAAATTATTAGACATATAAAAATGGCCAAGAAATTTTAAGTCTAACATGTCAATGACTCTAGTTGTTATTTTTTGTTGCTTCATAAATCCCTTTTAATTAAGCTGTCCAGGAAGAATATGATGGGAAAAAAACACTTTTTTTAAAACAAAGCAACATTAAAAATAACGAAGAAAGACATTTCAGTAAGCGGTATGATTCAAACACCCAAGTGCCAACTTCTTTATTTTATATAAATTAAGACCGTTAAGTGACTTTTGTGCAAGAAAAAAACAATTTTGAATCTAAGACCTTGGCACAAGACACACCCAAATGGAGATGGACAGCATACACAGTTTAATCAAAAGGTCTAAAAAAAAACAATCTTATCTATGGGCCAAAAAAAAAAAAAAAATACAATTCCAGCTGGATGTTCTCTTTCTGAACAATTTTTTTTTCTTTAAATAGATTTTTCAAAGACTGGACGGCTTAAAAGTTAAGGATCTGGAATATAGGAAAGGAGATCCAATTGTTATAGATTTTTTATTTTTTATTTAATCAAATGTAGGATCAGAGGCTTGTTGTTAACAACCCCCAGTTCTGGTAAAAAATTTACATGCCTTAGGGGGAGACAAAAAGAAAGTAAAACTTTACCTTTCTGACACAGCCTTTTCTTCAGCTAGCATTTGATCAAACTTCCGTTGTTTCTTCTCCATACTGGAATGATTTGAGCGTTGACTGTCTAGCTCCACATTCAAGTCATCAACCTTGAAGAGTTTATCAAAATGATCGTTTTAATAAAACATGATCCTAAAACTTGAATACCAAATTAAAATCATGGGCAAGCTTCATGTATGCTATATTTCATGTAACTGAATTTACAACGCTAATCATCCGCGGACTGTGCCTTATGGTCGAGACTACTGTATGTCGCTTTCTCGCAAAATATTTCGCTTTCTCGCAAAGTGCCAACCACCATGTGGTATCGCACAGGGCAGAATACTGCATTCACTTAGAGTCACATTACTGAAACCAAACAATACATACAGCCATATATACAGACAATGTCAAGCACTTACCTCAGCCTGGAGTTTGCGGCGCGATTTCTCTAGACGGTCAGATTGAGTTCGGGCTTCTTCCAGCTGTTGCTGGAACTGTTCCATCTCACGAGCTGCCTTCTTCTTGTATTCTTCAAGGGCTTCATTGTTGGCCATATCCTCTTCTGCTTTCTTTTTTATCTCTTGCATCTGGGAAATAAGCAAAATTTGGATGACAACATAGAAACAAAAAAAGAATGCATCTGTACATGTGTAGGGGAAGAGGGAATTTTAGAAGGAAAGAGGTTATGCAGTGTGAAAACACTGAAAAATGTTTTTACCATTTATCACATTCTTTTCCAGAAGTGTACAGAATCAGTCTTGATAGAAAATGGAAGAGAGAGAAGAGAAGAGAAAAGAAGAGATCGGACTGTGATTTTTAGATCATGGAATGTTAGGGCAATAAATGGAAAAAAGAGAATTAGTTGAAGAAATGGAAAAATTCAAAGTAGACATTTTGGCTATTACAGAAACAAAGAAAAAAGGACAAGGAATAGAAAATGTAGCACCAAATCATACTTTAATCTTCTCAAGAGTAGATGTCAAAGATAGAGCTAGAGCAGGAGTAGGTCTCAGAGTGCAGAAAAGGCATGAAAAGCTACTAGAAAGCTGGAAATGTATAAGCCCACAGCTATTAGAGGTAAATATTAAACCAAAAGGAAGAGAAATTAAATTATTAATAGCTTACGGACCAAACGAAGATGCCACTAAAGAAGAAAAAGATACCTTCGAAAACGTTTTACAAATAGCTGCAGAGAATCTTAAACCCAAACAGGAACTAACGGTTTTAGGAGATTTAAACGCAAGAGTAGGCAACAATGTAGAAACATCAGGAGGAGTAATAGGTAAAGAAGGAGAGACAACAACTTCTCCAAATGGAGAAAGACTAATAGATTTTTGCCTAAAGAATAACATGAAAATAGCCAACACATTTTTTCCTCATAAAGATATCAACAAATATACAAGACTAAATGAAGACAGGTGTGAAAAGTCAATCATAGACTACATAATAGTTGGCAGCTCCCTTTTTTACAGTACATTGGATGCAAGAGTAAACAGAGGAGCATAAATATTTAGTGATCATCACCTTAGTGATTGCCAAAATGAGATTACTGACTGAAGAAAACAAACAGAAAAGGAAAGAGAAGAAAGCTACTAAACTCAAAATAGAAGAACTAAATAAACCAATAATAAAAGAGATATACCAATCTAGGATAAAAAGATTTATCAGTGAAAGGCAGATGGATCTGAATGATAGCACAATAGAAGAAAATTGGCAATTGTATAAAGAAACACTCCTCAGTTGTACCGAAGAGGTCTGTGGTAAGAAACAAATTAAAGGAGATGGGAAAAGAACAGCATGGTGGAATGAGAATGTCTAAACTAATATCAAAGAAAAGAAGGATGCCTGGAAGAAATACTTGCAAACAAAGAGACCAGTGGATAGGATAGATGATTTGAATAAAAGAACTATCGCCAAAGAGGAAGTGAGGAAAGCAAAACAGGAACAATGGGAAGAGTTTGGACAAAGACTTCAAGAAAGCTCTCAAGGAAATCAACGGCTGTTCTGGGGGGGCAATGAAGAGCATGAGAAAGACCAAAGCATGCCCAATACGACAATTTAAGAACGCCAAGAGGGAAATAATGAAAGAAGCCAGCCAAATCATGGAAGCGTGGAGAAAGTAATTTCACCAATTACATAATCCCTCCAGAACATATGAAAAAAGGAGTAAAGATCAATTAGTAAGAGTAACAAGTAATCCAGAGGAAACAGCTGAAGATGTAGATATATCAATGGAAGAAATCCAAACAGCTATAAGAAAAGTGAAATTAGGAAAAGCCCAGGAGCAGGTCAAGTTTATCCAGAAATGATTAAAAACCAAGGGAAAGAGGCAGACAAACTACTACATGCAACATGCCAACAAGCATGGAAGTCCAAACAGGTGCCAGACGACTGGAAAAAGGGAACGGTAATACCAATACATAAGAAAGGATCAACTATGGAATGCTCAAACTATAGAGAGATATATCACTACTTAGCGTACCAGGAAAAGTGTATGCTAGGATACTGGAAATGAGACTAAGGAAAAGAGTAGAGGATCAGATTGAAGAGCATCAGAGTGGATTTAGACCAGGAAGAAGTGTACAAGACCACATATTTAAAATGTATTTTATAGATCTAGAAAAACATTGGTTTGACACTGTGAGGAGGGATGAACTATGGCATTCCTTAAAAGAACACAACGCAGAGCAAAATTTAATAGAAACCATTAAAAGTTTTTACAATAAACCAACAGGTGCAGTGAGAGTAGCTGGAAACAGATCTGCAGAATTTGATATAGATATAGGAGTAAGACAGGGTTGTATCCTAAGTCCTCTTTTGTTTATCACATTTATGGATTCAGTCGCAAAGGCATCCTCAAAAATGAAGAAAATGAATGTAGGTATGTGGAAGCTCAAACCAGTAAATGTATCAACTAAATAAAAGAGGAATGAGAGTAAATGCAAAGAAAACCAAAACAATGCTAGTAACTAGGGAAACTAAAACACAAAATCTTAAATTGGGGAGGGAGAATTTAGAACAAGTTCACAGCTACAATTACCTAGGAGTAATGATTAACTCAGAGGGAAAACTAAGAGAAGAAATCAGCCAGAGAATCCAAAAGGCAAGTGCAATATGTAACCATCTAGGAAAGACATTTGTAGGTAAACAAGAATTGTCAACAAAAACCAAAATGGCAGTATACAACACACTTTATTGTCCTACTCTCCTCTATGGCAGTGAAACCTGGACCTTAGACAGTAGAGAATACAGTAGAGTACAGGCAGCTGAAATGAAATATCTAAGAAGAGAAGTAGGAAAACTAAAAGAGACAAAATCAGAAACATAACAATAAGAGATCAAACCAAAGCAGATGCCATAAAAACTAAGATAGAAACAAATCAATTGAGATGGTTTGGGCATGTAAACAGAATGAATGACAATAGAATAGTTAAATCAGTATACAGTGCTAAAGCCAAAAGTAAAAGACCAAAAGGCAGACCTCGGAGAAAGTGGGAAGAAGATACAAAAGAGGCATTGAAGAATAGAAATTTAACATTTTTGGAAGGAAACATAAAATGCCAGGACAGGGCATCCTGGAGAAAGATCATCTCGGGCATCTGAACCCATACACCGAAAGGTAGTATAGGAACTGATAAAGAAAGAAAGAGAAGAGATACCATCAAGAACACAATGGTGGAGGTTGAAAAGTGAGGATGTACGAGAAAGCTTTGTCAATATAGACCAAAACAAGATAGGAAAGAGTGTCCCTTTAGCTTGGAGTGAAATATCACAAACAATACGTTCAATTGCAAAAAAAGGTATTGAATATGAGCTCAGGAAGAAAGAAAAAAAGGTAGATAAAGAGATATATATGGTGGTGGAATAATAAAGAGGTATAGGATACAATTGATTTTAAGAAGAACACAAGGAAGGAATTTGTGAAAGAAATAACACAGCAGTAAAAGATGCATAAAAAAGCTAAGCAACTGGCAAAACTAGCAAAGACAAAATCAGAGGCACATCAAGAACTCAATGCTAAAATAGAGACTAAAGAGGGTCAGAAAAACACTTACAGAATACAAAGTAGAGCGACAAAGCAAGCAAAGATATCTTTCACATGATGATGAAAAAGAACGAAAATGGAAGGTCTTGAGTAAGGATGAGGGGATCAAAGAAAGATGGAAATATTACTTTGAAAAGCTTATGAATGAAGAAAATGATACACAGAAGAAAGAAGAACTAATACAGCCAGCAGAGAGGAGTGTAAATGGCATAAGAAAGATAAAAGTTTGTGAGGCAATGCAAAGATGAACAATGGGAAAGCAGTTGGACCAGATGATAATATTCCGGTTGAAGCATGGAGATGAAATTAGGGGTGAACATTTTGGCTTTGTGTTTGTGCGTGTGTGTGTGCACAGATGCAATATTTGCCTTGTGAATATCAGCAGGAAAGTACAGAGAAAAGCAAATAGAGTTGTATTGTGTCTTCATTGAATGTAAGATCTCTAGGGAAGATTTGAGAGACAAAGGAATAACAGAGAAGGTTGATTTAGGACATGTACCATGGAAGCGAACCTGGAATAAAACCAGAAGCCGAAACATCAGACACATTCCAGGTTAGGGGTAGGATCCCATCAGGGATCGGCATTGAGTCCTTTGCTATTTGCTATTCATACAGACCAGTTAACAGAGAAGGTTAGACAGGGAAGCCCTTGGAACCTGCTATTTGGTGAGGACTTAGTTCTGACTCAAAGAAAAGGCAAAAGTGGATTTGGAAAAGTGGGGGAGAGTTCTTCAAGTAAGAGGCATGAAAATAGGTTGGACAAGGACAAGAATTTATGTGTGTGAGTCAGCACACAATAACACCACCAATAGAAATACATGATCAGATCAGCCCTGAAACCACTGAGTTTAAGTACTTAGGATCCACGGTAAAAGAAGATGGATACTGTGAGTTAGAAAACAAAAGCAGGGTGAAAGAGTTGGAAAGGGTCACAAGCATTTTATGCGATAGAAATGTTCCCAAACAGTCAAAAGGATTATGTATAGAACAGTCATAAGACAAGCTATGCTGTATGGATAAGGAACAATGCCACTGACTAAGAAGCTTGAAAGGGATTTGGAGAAGGCAGAAGCTGAATGACTCTTCGACTAAACAAGGAAAGACCAAGAAGGAAATATCCGCAAAAACCTGGGGTGGAACCAATATCATCGAAAATATGTAAATATAGACTATGATGGTTTGGAAGAAGGGATGAGAAATATGTGGGTAAAAGAGCACTACAGTTGGAAATGCCTGCAAAAGAAAAAGGAGACCAAAACAGAGATGGATGGATTGTATATGAGAGAAATCACAGTAAACGAGAATGATGCAATGAACCGAAACCTATGGAGAAATAGCATTTGTTGTGGCAACCCTGCAAACAGCAGGACAAGATGAAAGAAGAAATTCGTTTCCAAATAAAGAAGGCTACAAGCAGCATTGCCATACTAATTTTGCACTGGTCTTCTAATAATTCTTAAATATATACATTTTTCAACTGTTTTGATTTCTCCATGAAATGTACATTTTTTGAACTGTTTTGATTTCTCCATGAAATGTGAGCATCATTTTAAAGACAATAAATAATTACATATGTCAAGAGGGGTAAGAGTGAAGTTATGCTTGGGTGGGGGTAGGGGGGACAGAGGTGGCACTTTGTGAAGGCAAATAGAAATTTTTATTTTTATTCTAGTTAATCACCTTTTGATTCATTTCCATTATTTGTTTCTCATGAGCTCTTTTGTTTTCTTCCTCTTCTTCTAGACGTTCCTCAAATCTTTCTTTCTCTTCTTGGGAAGCCCGAAGCTTGGATTGGAAGGACAGTTTCTGCCTTGTTTCCTCTTGAAGGAATCCTAAATAAAAACAAACAAAATAGTAAAATTTACAAACTATAAAGTGAACAGATTTTAGAACCATCAGAACTACTAATTCAATACTTAAAATAGTCTTAATACTACACCATGTTCTGTTGAAATGAAAAATTAAAACAAAAACTGAAAACATAATTTAAGAAACACATCTTTGGAGCATGGGTTAAATTAAGGAGCCACATCTTTATTTTTCATAAATATATAACATTGGTCATAAACACTACAGAGAGCAGAAAACTTACTTGTGCATCTGCCAGTTGAGCCTCATAAGAGGAAACCTTCTGATGTCCCTGCAGTGCCTTTGTTTCAGCAATTTCTAGCTGGTTTGATACTTGATCTAACTCATTCTGGAAAGATAATCATTGGTCAATTCAATAAATAAACGCATTTCAAGGTTTTAAAAAAAAATAAAGTCAATGACAAATGCAATTTGCATGACCTCTAATGGAGATGTGAAAAGGCTTTGAAGGCAAACCTAATTGTTGTAAAAAGCTATCAACAGAAATTTAAATATAACGACTTAGTGTGTACCTTTCATTTTTTCGACTATGAAATCCATAATCAATTTTGTCTCTTAATGTATCACTTTTCTTCAATGACAGACAGATTTCATACTAAAAATGCTACTAGGGAAACAATGACTTCCACAACAACTCAAGACCTCTTACAATGTATGCCATATATTCGCCAACAATTGTCTTGTAAGCTTGGGTTGAAATGCAAATGAAATGTATGTTTAAAGCATTTAAAGCTCACCTGTAGTTTCTTCACCCTATCAGATGAATCACCGCTAGAACGTTCCGTTTCAGCCAATTTCAAACTCAGCTCAGTGACTTGACCTTCTGCTTGCTTCCTCTTGCGTTCAGATTCTTGTTTCGCCATTTGCACGGATTTGAGGTCATTTTCCAGGTCAGTGTTCTCTGCTTCCAGGGTAGCTTTGGTCTTTTCAAGGCTAGCTTTAGCCTGAAAAAGAGTCAGCATGAGACATAATTAAATGTCAGTCAGTTAAGCTGCGAACAGGCATAATGACTCATAGCACTTGAAAGAGCAAGTATTTATAGAGCCCAACAAACTAATGGTTGTCACTTCGTTTACATTTCTTTCAATTTTCTGACAGGCAGATTGAACAACTATCTTCATTTTGCCACCAGTAACGCAGAATAGGAAAAGAAAAGCCAATAAGAGAAGCACAGAAGTATAAATCAATAATGATGTATCCCTTCGTTCCTGTATAACATAAATGTTTAAAAAACGTACTGTCTTATTAATCAATATATCACTAGTTTGCTAACATTTTGGCCCATAATTTCCAGAGGTTTTGAGAAAAGTGGGGGAAAACTCTTTTGGCCTGACTCAGCTAGTCACATAGGCCAAAATGAACCATAATGAAACATCAATCTCATTTACTATGATGATAGATCATAGGATGAGGAGTGTTAATTTGAATCATTTTCATTTTGGCCTAAGTCTGACTGAGGCCAATATGATGAACAAAGGTAAAAAAAAAAATATTTAAAAAAAAAACCATACATACCTTTTTGACAACTTCTAACTCATCATTGACCTGTTCCACCTGCTGGGCATACTTGTGACGCACGTCCTGGACCCCGTCTTCATGAGCTTTTTGAGCCTCATCCACCGAACGTTTCAACTCTGACACCTCCTGTTCACGTTTGTTTCTGAGTTCTTGTACAGCAGCAGTAGTATCCAAAGAATCTTCAAGCTCTCCACGTAAGGCTTCCAGTTCCTTTGCAAAAAAATGAATAAATGGGAGTTAGAGAAATTTCTATTCATGACATGACCAGTAAGTTTTGTCCAAAGCTGAAAAAATTATTTACTCAAAAAACAATCCTTTAAGTTCCTCAATTGTGTAAATTGGTAGTGGTAGTTGGTGGTGGTGGTGGTTATGAAAAGATACATTTCCTTTGCAGGAAAAACAATTTTTTTTAAGTCATCTGAAAGTTAAGGCTCCAATTCCACTACAACATAAAAGGACAAACATGAAAATTAATCTGCATATTGTTTTAGCTAAGAAGATAGTATTATAAGACTGAAAACAAAAAGATTCTATACAAACTACTATTCAATCAGGAAAACAATATTTTTATGAATATTCCTATGTATAATAATAATAATAATAATAATAATAATAATAATAATAATAATAATAATAATAATAATAATAATAATAATAATAATAATAATAATAATAATAATAATAATAATAATACTTTATTCATCCAAAGAAGGAAATTACATTGTGTTCCTCATAAGTAAGTTTAGAAATCATAATACATAGATCTATTCATCAATAAAATTGCTAAACATTAATGCAGTAATATAATAAGAGTATTAGCATGACAAATCCATCACATAAATGCGTAAGATATACAACATCATTCAAACCCTCCCACAGCCCCCCCATACACACACACACACAACCGACCCCATTCATCACACACGTCCATTTGTTTTGATAAAAACATCAAAGCTCATTCATCTATGCTCACCCCCTTTGATCAAAGCTCATTCATCCATAGAACATTTTGTTTTGATAAATAGATCACAGAAATCGGTGTGTATCGACATGAAAAGATGTTTTCTCATGCAATAAAGCTGTGTGTTCATCGAACCCCCAAATCTTTTTTGTTAAAAATCTTTATCTGTGTTCTCTGTTTGTGTTGGCCCCTCCAATTCAATGTGTTATCAATTATTATTTCTAAATACTTGTAGCTCTGTTTCTGCCCCGTCTCAATTTCTATCCCTTTTCATGGTGACTGGGAGGGTTCAATTTTATTTTCCGGAAATCAATTATCATTTCCTAAATTTTTTAAATATTTAATTCAATGTAGTTTTGGTCGCACCAGCTCACAAAATTGTCTACTTCATTTAAATAGTTATTGTCATTATCATTAGTTATAAGTCCGATTTCCCCAGTATCGTCCACGTATTTGTCTATGATGACGTCGTCATGTTTGGATCTAGTCTGCGGTGTACAGGGAGAAGAGAAATGGGGATGATACTGTACCCTGGGGAGCACCAGTATTAGTATATTCTGCCCTAATCAACAACCTTCGAATTGTGTAAAATGATAATAAAAAGCATGCATATATTTCATATCTATAAATATAAGACAAAACTGAAATTACCTCGTTCAAATCTCTTTTTTGCTTCTCGGCTTTGTTGCGGGATTCTTTCTCAGTTTCCAAATCATCTTGCAATTCTTGCACTTGGTTTCCAAGTTCCCTCATTTGTTTTTGAACACTGGTCTTTGACAACTGCTCTTCATCAGCCCTTTGAAAACATTAAGGTTATAAAAATCATGCACAAGCATTCTAAAAACACTCACGATGAATATAGAATAATGTGGTTAAGCTTTCCATCTAATCAACACTTTATTTTAGCTGATCATCCTCATGCATTACAAACAGAACAAGACCCCTTTTTTGTTTTTTAATGCCAATACATTATGAAACAACAAATCAAAATTGTTTCAATAAATGAAAGACAAATTCAAGACTATCCATCGCCACTCTTAAGACCAAGGGTAGCACTGAAAGCCCAGTTTTATATCAACATTCTGAAATTCCTCTCATCAAAATCTTTGCAATACTTTTAACAACTGTTATAGAAAGTTTTGTGACATTGAGTTTGTAAATAAGTAAGATTTGATTGATCAAATATTGTTCCAAACATCAAGATGATGACTATTATTTTTTGTTTGCATGGCAAGTGTACATCTTTTTCTCACTGATGCTTTCCTAGACACTTCAAGGAAGGCATACATTTTGATTCATAACAAAACTACTAGCTTAAATTGGCAAAAATAGATTTCAGTTTTCAGCACCAACCTTGACCCCAATTCATTTACTGAAGTAAAAAAGAAAAGAGAGAGATGGAGACCAAAGAGATATATTACTTTTGAAGAGCAGACTGGACTTCTTCCTCCCTTTTGGCTAGTTGAGCTTGCAAATCTTCTACTTGCTCTCTCTTTTTCGTTGAGCTGATCGCGAAGATCTGTCAACTCTGTTTCCAATCTTCGCCTGATTTTCTCCAGCTCTTGACGTGCCTGAAAATGAAGAGTAGGAGTTAGTGTCTTCAATTTTCCATTATCAGGATCCACAACACCTAAATTTCTAGCTGTTTCAGATAAAGTGTCAATGTCAGTTCCAGTGATAATGATAACAAAGTTGCTTTCAAAATTTGACCTGGAAATTTTTCTTTGAAACATTATGATTTCTGTTTTATCCTCATTAAGCTTTACTTATTGGTTATCATCCAGTCTTTGACCTCTTTCACACAGGCTTGAATTTTACCTAATGTTTCATCTTTACTTTTGGACGTAATGGAAAAGTATGTTTGAGCATCATCTGCATACATATATGGGTACAAAGTCTAGAAGATTTTATTATTTTTATCAATGGATGCGCACAAAGAGTATACAGAAGAGAGCAAATTACTGAACCATTGGTTACACCAAACTTCAAAAACATAACAGCCTGTGATCTATTCATCAAGTACGATCCAAACCAATTTAGAACATTGCCATGAAAATTAAAAACACACTTTGAACGGTTTAACAAGATAACATAATCAATAGTGTTGAAAGCGCCAATCAGATTGAGCAAAATCAAAATAACTATTTTTGTCATCAAGAGAATGGTGGGAAGAAAAAAAGAAAACAGTTGAACACCATCTTCATCAGCACTACATCAAAGCAATTGTGTAAGCAAATAATTGTTACATATTTCCTCTTATGGATAAATAACTTCTTTTTTGTTGTTGTAAAACTAAAAATATTTTGTCAATACCTGTTGTTCCTTGCGAAGTCTCTCTTCCAAGTCTGCTATGATGGCCTCATACTTATTTTTCAACTTGCCAAGTTGCTTGGATTTCTCCTCCTCCTCAGCCATATTCAACTGTGATTCTGACAGGCGTTCATCCATCAACTTCTTCTCTTTCAGGAGTTTATGATTGGTGTCTTCCAAAAGTGCCGCCTCCTCCTCCAGTTTTTTCATTTTGCTTTCAGCTGTTACACGTTCAAGTTGAAGTTTTTGTCTGCTTTGCTCCTCTTCTTCAAGCCTGAAAGAAAAAATTATTTCGATTGGATTAAATTGATTTTTTTACAAGAGAAAAATATTATTAGAAAAGACAAAAAAAGTTGAAGTAAGCATGTAGAGATACCCCTTCCTGATTGATGTCCCAACACCTAAGCCCACAATTCTTTGAAGAGATGAGGACATTTCCTTATAGCAACATCTGGTCCTCTTTTCAAAATTAGTTCTAATCACATCAATGTTGAACATTAGTTTTGGAAACGGTAAGTTAAGACACACAAAAAACTAACATTCATGTCTTAGACATCACCCATACAAAACGTTATGCAAGGAACGATAGGCCTTGTAGGATGTAAAACATTTGTATGTTGATGTACTTATTATTACATTACTGGGATTAGGTTAAAATTGTAAAATAGGCTCTAGCTCAGGTAATAAATAAATCCATCTACCAGGTGATACTAAATTCACTATTCAATTACTTGCAAGTCCCCAAATATCACAGGACGGAAACAAGATACAGTCCGTTATCAGATAGAGGACTGATCAATACTTCTACAAGTATTCATTGACTTGAAATATACTCACTGATCTTCTAGGTCCTTGAGATTTTGCTGCATCACTTTCTTCTCTTCAATAATGACAGCATTTCTATCTTCCTCTTCTTCTATTCTCATTTCCAACTCATGCAGAATTTCCTCTAGTTCTTCTTTGCGTTTGGTTATTCGCAGTCTTGACTAGAAAAGTAGAAATAGTAATAATAAATTGACGATATAGCTCTGTTACAAAAAGCAACTCGAGGGGAACAAATTTTTGGTTCTTTTTTTTTCAAATCTCAACCTCATAAATGAGTTGTGAAGATGTTACATAAATAAAGAATTGATCTTAAAAATAAGTGACCAGTTGCGATGATCATATGTATTAATGCATAGGCCACGCAGGTCATGTGATACATGATAAAATGATTACAAAAGCTTGAAGGTAGTCATAAAGGGAAATCACTTTTACTTGTGAGCAGTATCATGCCTCAGCAAATGGGGCTATAAATAACAACTAAGAGGGCAGTTTCTTTAATGCTTACTAATCATTTTAGTGTATCAGCCATAAACAGTGCATAAGTCACATGATCTTTTTAAAATCTTTTATGTTTTTTTAATTTGTAAATCTGGTTTTATTCATTTGGTTCCAGTGAGAAAATAAACCTGCAATCTCTTGCAAATTACTATTCCTATCTAATTGTTCAGTGACATTGAAAAATAGTAAACAATTGGTTGGAGAAGAACAATTTTTTTAACAAAAGATATAAAATCTCTCTAAACCTATGCCCTTAAATTCTACCTCTTCAGCCTCAGCACACAATTCTGTTTCAGCTTGCAATTGTTCTGCCAGAATATTCTTTTCTTCAATCACTTGGGCAAATCTTCTCTCAACCTCTTCAGTTTCTTGTCTCTGTTTGTCATAATTGTCTTTGACCTTTTTCAGATCCTCTTCCATGGTATGAAACTTCTCCTCTTGTCCAGTGACAGACAAGAGAGGTTTGACCTTGAATAAAGAACAAATAAAAAGTATGTAAAAACAAACAGTACGTTTAAATGCCTTTTTTCGTATCTTTTGCAAAACTTGACCAGGACAGAGCTATCTTTAGATATCATAGAACTCTGTAATCTTAATCGTTGTTGGGTTGGGTTTTTTCATTTATAATTGTTTTTAAAAAACACCGAACATACAAAAGAAGTATATATATAAAGAAAAACTAAAAACCATATATATACTTCATTATGAAATGGAAATCTATCAGCGGTCATCCAGCTTAAATGAAATCGGGAGACTATATTTTAATCATTTGCTTTTACCTCTTCAACATATAAAACCTGCAAATGTTACTGCCTACAAAATTTGCAAAGAATCATTAATACCTTTGTGAAGAGTCTCCACCACTGCCAGTTTCTGAGTTTCAGGTAAGCAGCACAATTTCTCTGAATTACACGAATTGCATTGATTTGCTGCAGTCGCTGACAAAATTCCTGTGAGATGTTGAAGGGAGAGAGAAAACGTATCACTGTCAAAAGATCAAAATCACAGTAAAAAAGCAACACGCTCTAGGAAGAAAATAGAATCATAAATTATATAAAATTTGACTATTTAAACAAAGCATGAAGAGACTAAGAAATAATTTATTTGCAAAAATATTCATATCAGCAAATTGTTCACTCCTTCAAAAACAAATGACACTTACTTTCTTGCCAAAAGACCCCTGGCAAGTGCTTGAAATTGGACAATGATGTCAGTCAATTTCAGATCTCTTTCTTCTTCAAGGTGGGCAAGCACGCCAGCACGGAAAAATATCTTACTCTGGCCAATGCGGAATAAGTTCGAGTCCAGCTCTAGCACACTGATCTGAGTTTCACAAACGGAAGAGGAGAAAATCAATTCACAAACAAATTTATAAAGGAAACTGCTCAATGTATTCACTCAAATGATTAGCATTTTCATTATCTCTGTTTGTGTTTGTACATATTTGTGTTGCTGATCTTGGGTTGTATTTTAGGCTCTCTTTTTTAAATCTGCTTCAGATTTGTCAGGGTATGGGACAGGTTGTTTTTCTCTTCTTCTTTTTTTATATTTTACAAGCCATTCTGAAACTCTCTTTCATCTTTTTTTGTTAGCCAAAAAATCACAATACACATCACATCTTCTCTTGTCAGTTATATTTATATAGTCTTACATATAGAAATGTTTCCTTTGTCCTTTGATATAATACCAATATCAGCTCAGTTTTTTATCGTTTATTTTCTTCATAACAGATCAAACCCACAAATCGTCCATTCTTTCTATTTCATCTTCTTACCATCTTTTCCACTGCTTTCTTGCCATCCATGAAACCTCGCGGAATTGCGCCAGGGGTAAGAATTTCATAGCGCTGGCGGAACTCTTGGAACAAGATTCTGTTGGGGAAACCTTGCCGGCAAATACGAATGCCTTCCAATACACCATTGCAGCGAAGTTGGTCCAAAACGAGAAGCGAGTCAATCTTGCCAGCCTAAGATAAACAAACAATAATTTGTAAACTTACAAAATAAAGCTCTCTCTCCAAGGGAAAAGCTGTAAAGAAACTTTTTTCTTAAAGTTATATAGTATATTTCAATCCTAATGATTTAACAGTATTCTTTTCTTTTGTCTTAAAAGTCTTGTTGCATAACCGGAGTGTTGTGATTTTGTAATCACGGCATCATTGGTTTAAAAGCATTCCTGGCTACGGTATGGGTTTTTTCCCCACGACATTATATTCTTAGGAAAGGTATTTCACTCTACTTTCCTTAATTGACTTAGGTGTGCACAAGTATCCAAGAGAGAAAACCTTGGCAGTGCATTAGTATGAAGCGCCTAACAGGCTACTGTACTGTATACTCCCCAAGGAGTTGAAAAGGACTTTCGATGAAAAGGACTTTCGATGAAATGGCCTTGTGGGAGAATAATGATATGCATCTGTACTGGGATACCGATTATAAACCTGTCTTTAACTTCTTTTCTTATTCTTACCCTCTTTTCATGATTGGGAATGATGCAACGAACAAAGTTGGGGTTTGTGTTGCGCAGTGTTGCCATCAGCTTAGCCAGCTGTTCCTTGTAGAGTTGGCCCACAGTTCTGAACATGCCCTTTCTGGTTCGGGATCCAAACATGGTGTCCACAGCAGCGGCTGCTCCCATGCCCACAATGTCAGCTGTGAGACAAGATAGAAAATTAAACTCATTTTCAGTATGTACATGTGATTCATCACTCAATCCCCTAGCTATTCATATGCCCAAACTAATTTTTTTCACAATCTTTCCATAAACACACATATCAATTTAAAGAAAGGTTTTAAACAATAATTTAAAGCGAGGAAAATAACATACAAATAAATTAAAGACTTAATGAAAGGAAGATTTCAACTCATATCAACGTCAACAGAAAATAGTTTCATAAACTGTGCAGTTCCCAAGAAATCATATAATAATGCTCAAAACATTTAATCAGGAAAAAAAAAGAAGAAAAAGAAAGAGGAGGAGGATGAAGAGGATGATGAAGGAGGCTGAAGAAGAGGATGAAGGAGGTTGAAGAGGATGAAAAGGAGAAGGAAGAGGAGGAAGAAGAGGAGGATGAAGAAGAGGAGGATGAAGAGGAGGGGGATGAAGAGGAGGGGGATGAAGAGGAGGGGGATGAAGAGGAGGGGATGAAGAGGAGGATGAAAGAGGAGGATGAAAGAGGATGAAGAGGAGGATGAAGAGGATGAAAAGGAGGATCAAAAGGAGGATGAAAAGGAGGAGGGGAGGGTGAAAATGAGAAGGGTGAAAAAGAGGAGGGGGTGAAAAAGGAGGGTGAAAAGGAGGAGGGTGAAAAGGAGGAGGGTGAAAAAGAGGAGGGTGAAAGGAGGGTGAAAAGGAGGGTGAAAAGGAGGAGGGTGAAAAGGAGAAGGGTGAAAAGGAGAAGGGTGAAAAGGAGAAGGGTGAAAAGGAAGAGGGTGAAAAGGAAGAGGGTGAAAAGGAGGAGGGTGAAAAGGAGGAGGGTGAAAAGGAGGAGGGTGAAAAGGAGAAGGGTGAAAAGGAAGAGGGTGAAAAGGAAGAGGGTGAAAAGGAGAAGGGTGAAAAGGAGAAGGGTGAAAAGGAAGAGGGTGAAAAGGAAGAGGGTGAAAAAGGAGAAGGGTGAAAAGGAGAAGGGTGAAAAGGAAGAGGGTGAAAAGGAAGAGGGTGAAAAGGAAGAGGGTGAAAAGGAGGAGGGTGAAAAGGAGGAGGGTGAAAAGGAGGAGGGTGAAAAGGAGGAGGGTGAAAAGGAGAAAGATGCAAAGGGAGGAGGAGGACAAAAAGGAGAAAAGAACATAACTGCCAATATTTTCAAAACGAAAAACTCTAACCCTGTGGACTAATTCTAACTTTGCTTGGTTCCAGAAAACATTAAGAATTTAATATGAAACAATCCCCTTTAAGATAAAGAATAAATAGTCTGTCAATTGCTGGCCTTTACAGTTAGCCCTCATATAGTACTTTCACGGCTTACGGACTGAAAGCCAAAAAAAAACGTACTTAACATGTTCTTGACATACTGGTTGACAGCTATGAAAGAAGGAAGAAAAGGAGGAAGAGGAGGAAAGGAGGAGGGAAAGGAGGAGGGAAAGGAGGAGGGAAAGGGGAGGAGGAGGGAAAGGAGGAGGAGGGAAAGGAGAAAGGAGGAGGGAAAGGAGGAGGGAAATGAGGAGGAGGGAAAGGAGGAAGGAAAGAAGGAGGAAGGAAAGGAGGAGGAAAAGGAGGAGGGAAAGGAGGGGGAAAGTAGGAGGGAAAGAAGGGAAAGGAGGAGGGAAAGGAGGAGGAGGAAGAGGAAAAACAGGGAAAACAGGAAGAAGAGGAGGAAGAAGAAAAACAGGGAAAGCAGGAGGAAGAGGAGGAAGAAGAAAAACAGGGAAAGCAGGAGGAAGAGGAGGAAGAGGATGAGGAAGAGGACAAGGAAGAGGAGGAGGAGGGAGCAGTTGGAGGGAGGAGGAGGAGGGAGGAGGAGAGAAGGAGGAGGAGGAGGAGGAGGGAGGAGGAGGAGAGGAGGAGGAGGAGGGAGGGAGGAGAGAGGAAAAGGAAGAGGAGGGAGGAAAAGGAAGAGGAGGGAGGAGGAAAGAGGTGGAAGAGGAGGAGGAAAGGAAGAAAGGAGAGAAAAACTGAGGAAGAAGAGCAAGGAGGAGGGAGGAGGAAGGAGGAGGAAGGAGGTGGAGGAGGAGGAGGAGGAGGAGGAAAGAAGAAGGAGGAAAGGAGAAAAAGACGAAGGAGGAGAAGAAGAAGAAAAAGAAAAAGAAGACGAAGGAAAAGAGGAAGGTTTGTTTCATTGAAATTTACCCTGTCTTCCATAGGCAGTGATCTCATAGTGAATTAAGAGGAGGAAGAGGAAGAGGAGGGAGAAGAGGGAGAAGAGGAAGAGGAGGGAGAAGAGGAAAAGGAGTGAGGAGAATAGGAAGAGGAGGGAGGAGGAAGAGGAGGGAGGAGGAAGAGGAAGGAAGAGGAGGGAGGAGGAAGAGGAGGGAGGAGGAAGAGGAGGGAGGAGGAGGAAGAGGAGGGAGGAGGAAGAGGAGGGAGGACGAGGAGGGAGGAGGGAGAAGGAGGAATACGAGGGAGGAAAGGAGAAGAAGGGGGGAAGAAGAAAAGAAAATGTTCATTTAAATTTATCCCGTCTTCCATAGGCAGTGATCTCAGGAATTAAGAGGAAACAGCAAGCTGAAAGACTAAAGAAAGAGTAAAAGAAAAAAGGAGGACCTACCAACAGGACCGCCAACCGCCCACAGAAGGAGGGGCAGAACAAGGAGCATTGAAGCAGGAAGTCTTGTTATCTAAATTTACCAAGTCCACCATATGTGGTGATCTCAGGGTTAAGAGGAAACAGCAAGATAAAAGATAAGTGCAACGGTTAAAGAAAGAAGTAGGACCTACCAGTAGCCACTGCCAAAAAGAGGAGGAGGAGGAGGAGGTGGAAATAAAAACAACTAAAAAGGAGGTACAAAGATTACAAAGTTACAAACCATCTTTCCACATGTTGACGACAAATGGGTCAGAAGAGGCAGAGAGGATGGAGACAACGTTCTCATTGAGAGGATCCATGTTTTTCAGAAGCCACTGATCAGCTGAGTAATCAACCTGTTCAAATGCAAGAGTACATTCAAATACTAAAAATGATAAACACAGATAATGATATAATAAAATATGGTGAGATATCAAAAAACTCTAAATGAATCATCAAAGACCAGAAAAATAATGTTTATTCCACTGTATAAGTTAAGATAAATTTTAGATATGACCTGGAGAACTGCATTCAGTTTTCTTTGATTATGTCAAAAAATTTCAACAAATTTTATTCAAGGAATATAAAATAATTTCAAGAATACCCTGTTTCTATTTACCTTAACAAAAACACTCACTCAAATAGTAGGGAAACTAAGGGAATAAATACATGCCAATGATGTCAAAAGATAAAAATTGTCTCTTTTATCGTGCATTAAATTCCACAAAATTTGTCATTGATCCATCTAAATAATTGATCTAGAAATTTAAATCTATAGCAAAAACAATCACATGCCTAGAATAGCTGACTACTAATTTTGAGAGTTTAGCAATAAGATCTAGATCTGGATCTAGAATTAGATAATACGGCTCTAACTACATTACCTGGGTGAATGAGACCTCCCTCTCTTCATAGGTATTCAACACAGGAAAGCCAGTTAGCCACAAAAAGGCCAAACCGGTCCTATGGCGATGCCATGATGGCATCGTGCAGGTGGTTGGAGGGGCCAGTGAATTTCCCATGGCTTGATAAGTCTTCTAAATAGCTTTGACTATCTCTTCTATTCTACCTGATGACTTCGGCATTACTGGATATTTCTTGTTTTATCTTTGCAGTGTTGATCTCATGTCAACAAATCCTCTCCCACGGAGGGTGGTAAAGCAACCAAATCATATCCTCATCTTTTTTCTTCATTATTAAGTACTAGAGCTAGATTCTAGATCTAGACAAAGATCTAAGCCACTAAGTTACCATTTTTTCATGTAGATCTAGACTATCTCTACCCAACTCAAATACACAGGGGAGGGAAAGGTTAATTTATGCTACATCTGCTTAATCTACTTCTATTGAAACCTCTTTTCCCAAAGTTAAAACATAATATCATAAAGAAAAAGAGCACTTCATAAACTTCCCATCACTTCCTCTATTATGTGTGACATCACTAATTAGTGATGTCATCAGTTTGTGAGTTTATAAAATGTTGATAACAGCATCATCAAAATTAGGGGAAAGAATTGTATTGGATTGTTTGTTGCAGTGTTGTGATTTTGGTTTTGTTTGTTGTTGGGTTCATTTGTGTTTTGTTTTCACTGTGTGTGTGTGTGTGTGTGTGTGTGTGTGTTAGGGGGAGGGGGGGTGGGGGTTATGTTTAAATGGTAATAAACCATTACAAGTTATATTTATGTTTAATTGTATACCAATAATAATTAAAAAATACAATGCATACTCTAAATATGACTACAGTTTTTTTTTTTGTTTAGGGTGTTTTGTTGTGGGGGTTTTTTTGTTTGTTTTTTTGTTGTTTTTTGTTTGTTTTTGTTTTGTTTTGGGGTTGTTTTTTTGTTTTTTTGTTGTTGCTTTTTTTGTTTTTGTTGTTTTGTTGTTTTTGTTTGTTTTGGTTTTTTTTTGGGGGGGGGGGTGTGTTAATACAAATAAATAAGAGTAAAACATATTTTCTAACCTTGTCTGCATAATGGATCAAACTGAAATCAGCATCTGCCCTGAAATCTGGCTTCTGAAACTTGGGGTGAGATGTGTGTTGGGCCAGCAGTTTCTCAACAAAGCTTTTGTCGGTAGCTTTGGGGAACCAACACTCTTCATCCAGAAGAGCCAAGATACCCATAGGCTGTCAAACATAAATTGAAACACATTTTTTCCAAAACCAACTAGATATTGAAAGAACATAATCCGTACGTACTTAAAAAACGTATTTTTTAAAGCAGAACAAAGTCTTTGGAAGGCTTCTAGGTAGTGTTCAGTGATGAAATGCTTTACAAGGCAACATTGCATTCTACCTCTTAAAGTAGTAGTAGTAGTAATAGTCACCCACTGTACAGCACAGCCTTTGTCCCATTGGATCACTGGTTTGTCACTGGGTAATTAGAATCTAAGTCTTCCGGACTGCACCCACGGCTCTTTCTTAATGTCGTAAGTGGCATGCAATCACTTGTCGCTTTTAATCACCGCGAACGAGGGACAAGGTGTGAACAGTTTTGTTGCTCTCCTGTCTCGCATTGGCCATATCCATTGTGCCTTCGGGTCTTCATGGCGAGCGATGGTCAACCCATCCGCGCGATCACCATCACAGTGCTGAATGGTTTCCAGGTGTCCCTATTTCTTACATTTGATTTTTTCGTAAAACTGATAACTTTTCTAAAACAAACGATCTTTGCATGTCCAATGTCTCAATTTTGACATGAAGATTATGAATCGTGGTGATCACACCCTCCACCCCCAAATTGTTGCCCTGAATGCCCCTGACCTACTTTCGCCTAAATGCCTGTTTTTTGTGCTTCCCAAGCACCAGGCATTTAGGTGGTCACTACTGTATAATAATAATAACTCAGAAAGAAGCCACCAATCAAACTGTTAAATCACAAGACAGCTTGGATTGCTCAACGCTAGCCAACTGTCACAGATGGAACAAAGCCATAAATAAGCAGTTTTACACATAATAATCTCAAAGAAAGACAAACATTTTTTTAAGTAATCTTGAAATTTAATTAAATGACACTTCTTCTGTTTTTCAGAGACAGTTTTTAGCATTACAAAAGAGACTCAATTTTGCTCTATTCCTTGCTTTGGGTTTTCTTGTTTTATTTAAAATTCGGATTAAGAATAAAATCATGGGTTTAAAATGGATACATTATTTCTGTATTATAATCATTACATATACATGTTTTCATAGCCTTTTTTTCTTTCTTCAATTGCCTACCTTCTCCAGCAAATCAATGGTGGGCTGAAGGTCAAGGCCAAAATCAATGAACTTCCATTCAATGCCTTCTCGCTGGTACTCCTCTTGTTCCAAAATGAACATAGTGTGGTTGAACAACTGTTGCAGTTTTTCATTTGTGTAGTTGATGCAAAGCTGCTCAAATGAGTTCATCTGCATGACAAGTAAGAGAAAACAACTGAGTGTTAAAACACCTGTCAGACCACCCTGTTGGGTTTTTCTTTTTTCTTCTTCTTCTGCCGGATATATTTTTAAAAAAATTAATGGGAAACAAAATTTTATGTGGATGTGATCATTCATCTAATACCTCTGAATGAGTCAAAATTTTATGATGCGATGGTATGTTTTTATCGGAGAAGCACAACAGATTCAATGTCACATATTATATATTATATGGCTTTCATTTAGTAGTTAAAACAATTACTTTTCTCACAATGTTGTATTTTCTTTTGATTCATTTAATGATAAGAGTAAGTAAGACCGAATAAGTCATCAAACTTTACAAACATTTCCTTCTTTTTTTTTTTTTCTTATTTGACAACAGAGCTGACTTGACATCCTTATAGGGCACATTTTCAATTTCATAGCGACAATTTTCTTATTTTTCTTTTCTTTTCTTAGTTTCAAATTGATATGCCACGTGATAATAATCATGCAGAACATGAAGAAGCTCCAAGAAATGGTTTTTTAATCAGATATCACATTCAAATACAGTAAGATAATATTTTCCAAAAATACACATATTAAAAGCCAAACAGAGGGTTACAAGAATAAAACTGGGTAACACAAAGGTTATACCCAAACGTCGCATGTTTGTTCTATCGTTTTTGGTGAAGTTGTCGATTATTGTCGTTTATCAAGGATAAAACTATGATACTTATGGGAGGTGTTGGGGTCGAGGGAGTAAAAATTACAATATTATCTTTGATAAATTTACTCTAACATGCTGTAAAACAGATTTGGGGACTAATCAATTTTATATATGAAAGTTTAATAACATAAGTGTTTAAAACTGTTTATACCTTGAAATTGGAAAAGACAACCAAAAAAATTAATATCCAAGCATGTAATGTAAATGCCAAAACAAAACAAATGGAACAGCAATTAAATCCATGGTCAAGAGAGCGAATAAAGACCATTGAATTTACAGGTGTACACGTTTAAACCAACTGCTGAGACTATTTTGGGCTTGTTGGCTTTTACTTCATGAACTGCATGGCAAGTTGACGAAAAGACCACAAGTCGACGAGGACAGAAGTTGTAAATCTAAACAGTGTCAAAAGAATTCAGTTTGACTTCCGTTCTAAACTCACTCATTTACATCTAATATGTAACATCAGAGATTACTATAGCCTTGCTCATTTCCATTGCTGTTCAGCACAAACTGTTGATGAAACTATGCCTTGACCCCGGTACACTAAAATCACCCCAGGCTGCCCAATCAACCGAGCATGTAGAAACAAGTATACATCCCTCCCTCTGATGATCCCAAAACTACTTTATGTCCATTGGCTTCCTACTTCAACTACTTGTTATTAACTAGGCTGAGAGGCTACGTTTTTTTTTCCTAAAGACAATGGGTCCTAGTTGCTCCTCCTGGACAGAGCTACTTTTGACAGATCACACATAAGTTTTGGCCTCATAAAGTCACAAAATGAGAGATGCAACTATAAAAGGTTATGACGAGCCAACGATATTCACATCTGAAGCTCTGAAATTACTCTATAATTTGAGGTGTTTTTCTCTACAATTAAAACTCAAATTCATTTTCAATGAAGGCACCGCTATGTAATGGAAAAAACAAGGAGACAAGAACCAGATTCTTATCGGTTATTTCTGTTACATTTTGTTTCAGTTAATGTATTCTCAGTTTAAGAGTGTTCACCTGTATAAACGGCAACATTTAACGGCCAAACTTCTGCTCACCGTTTTATGTTTTTTATACCAATCCCTGAGCTGAAGATGAATGTATACAATTCTACTACATTTATTTGCAAGCAATGTAACAACAGAGACTTTATAAAAAAAAAAATACAGATTAGGGCCATGATTAATGTTTGCAGCAGACAACTTTCATTAAGATTTGAAGAGCCAAGATTACCGTTGTAATTTTATTTCATTAGGGACAAATCTGAACTTAATGAATGTCAAAGGCATATTTCGAGTTTTCAAACGATAGCGTGCTAAGGATAAGGGCAAAGCTAATATACAGTATGGACACTGGTTTTCTTTCAATGATAATAAAATGACAAGACATAACATGCATAGCATACACACAGGTTGAAGAAGAACAATAGTCTGTTGTATCTTTAACATCAACAATGATAAATCCTTATTACATATATAATTATATACATGTATGCAGTTGCAATTAAGGAGCCTCCTAAAACAAAGGATAACGCTACATTCATCATGAAGACAAAAGACACATTGTCAAAGTTGTACCTATCTATGGCAAATTTCTTCTTGTATCACAACACGAACATACATCATGCCTCTAGCAATAAAATCTGCTTAGTTGTGGGTATCAAAATAACTACAGCACACATATATATGACAGACTATTCAGATGGCTCTCTATTCAAACAAAAATATGAAGGCAACCATGCTGTGCGCGCTTCTATTTCTGAACAGAAATAACGCCATTAAAAAGTATGAATTTTGAATTGAAAATGTATATATACATACATATAAATGTGCTCATGCTGGCATAAGCAATTATTTTGGTGTGACACTGGGCACAACAACAAAAACCTAAATTAAGAACTAAACCGAGTTGTGAGTAAAGCCTAAAGGACAACGACTTTGTGTCAATCAACATGTACCAAAGGTTGAGGGGAATGTTGTTTACCTTGTCCTTTGTCTGACACAAGACAGGTCAAAGGAAAAAGGAGAAAGCGGGGGAAAATAAGATGCACCCATTTGATTATCAAGACAATGAACTTCTATTGAACTTTTTTCTTTTTTTTTTGTAAATTGATGATAAACACAGTTACTACATATGAGGTTTCCTTATTATAACACAAATGAAAATATTTAGATCTTATAGATGTAAATAACTTTAATAATTCTCTGCTCTTTTTCTTTATTGACTTGCAAACACCTATGCTCCAGCAAATGGTATTGATTTATCTATCACTTTAAACTTTAGATTTCCCCTACAGGTTACAAATACGGTGGAACCTCCCTAATCAGGAACCCGGGGAATCGTGAAACCCGGTCAATCGGGAATAAATCCCAGGAACGGAATTCTTTCTATATATTCATATTTTACCTCTAAACGGGAAAGGTACCTGGCAAATCAGGAATCTTTTGCGGGCTTGCATTGATTATCATCACCACTTACCCCATAATTATTTATTCCAACACTCACGTGTCCAAATTTGGTTTCCGTGTCAGAAAAACAACAATTATTGCACCTACGTTAGTGCTATACATTTTACATAATGTGTATATGTCATAAATGCCAGTTCACGCTGACCATAAGCCAGACACACCAGACATCCATTACGCAGGCGCGAAATCAGGCATTGCGTCAGTCCTTACTCATCCACCTAGCAATACAATACGGATTTGACATGGAGTGGCACTTAGAAAGCAGCCTTGTGCACTGTCATCAACAACGATGGACACGCAAGGAGCTTTCATGATCTGCCATGCATTTTTGATTACATGTCTTTATCCACTTACCATCCAACAAAGCTCGACTATGAGAGAAACCACTGACGAATGCCATGATTGTTTTGATCAACTGGTCTTTTTGCTACAATAAATTGTTCATTCAATTCTATATTTTACCACCCACAGAAGGGCTTAAGTGCCTCAAACTATTGAGAGAAAACAAAAATCCCTAGATCCCTGGGTGATTGTGAAGCCTTGCTAATTGGGACAATTTTTCAATCCCCTGAGATTTCCCGATTTGATAGGTTCCACTGTATTACCAAATAGGCAGGCGCCGGTGCAAAAAAACCACTCTTTTCAGTGCTTTTCTATACAAAGAAGATACATGTAAGACTTCATTCACAGATGTGCCTGTCATAGTGCTACAATGTGTGCTGTTCAACCAAGCAGAATCAATTGCAGCTTACCTTAAAGATCTCAAAACCGGCAATGTCAAGGATACCAATGAAGCTAGCCCCTTGTCTCTTGGTGCGATCCAATGATTTGTTGATGCGCATCACAATCCACTTGAAGAGGCGTTCATAAAGAGCCTTAGAGATGGCCTCAACGGCAAACTCGACCTAGAATAAATGATTCAATTAAGATACTCTGTGTTTGACAAGTTGTGATGAAAATGTTCCAAGTCCTTTGCTTTAGGATGTCACACATAATTTAAAGCCTTGATTATTTGTATTATAGAAAGCATTTAAAAATAAACAAAAAAATACCAAAAAATATCTAAAGATATCCTTCTTTTTTTTTTTAAAGAAGAAAGAGGATGTCAGAAAAAGGAAGAGGAAGTGGCAAAAAATGAGAAGTAGGAAAATCTGATGTAATGAAAATAAATCCCATAATAGAATGTCAAAATAGCCCTCTGCAGTTTTAAAATATCTTCTTGAAATACAAAACTGATATTTCAAACATCTGCCCCTTGAGATATGTTTTTGGAAATGATCTTTTCTAAGCAAAATTATCATGTTTCAAACTATTTGCAACTCTTATGTCTTTAAAGAATGATAAAGGTGGTCATATGACCAAGATTTTCCTTCAAAGATTTTCAAAATATACATATGTTATACTCAGCAATAAGCATTTAATTTACCTGGGCTTTCGTCTGGGCTTTAGTGACATAGTCCCTGCCAACTTTGATCTTGGGCTTAAGGAAGGCTTGGGTAAAAGCTGTGACATGGACACCAAGGAGATGACAAGCCTTCTGTGCCACTGTGTGAACAAAAAGTACATTTATATTATTTGGGATTTGGGACGAGTTGATTGTTTAGCAGGTCTGTAAGAGTTTGAAAACATATAATGCCATGATGATGTCATCCAATAATGTTGCGTTGACTAATGTGTTTGTAAAGTCTTCCTTCTTTCCTTCCTCAAACACTTTACAACTCTCTTTCCTATTCTTAAAACATAACAAAATTGGTTTCAAAAAGTGTAAAGCAAAAACAAATTACCTCACCATAAGCTTGATTTATACAAGAGACATATCTTAAACTTAATTCTCAAAGAATCTACACATTTTTTCTTCAAGTTCAAGCTTTCTCCACTAAAATCCTTTGGGACAACATACCTGTATTATCAGGCAAAGTAGCCTGATCTGAGTTGCGTTCCTGCTTGAATTTCATATTTCCGAAAAGGAGCACAGCGGAGACCAAACGTAGGATAGCTGTTGACAACATTTAAAAGAAGTTATATGAAACATTCAAGGCTAAATGATCAAATCACGATATAAAATCATCATCTCTCTCATGTGCATTTTGACACTTGTAAATTCAAAAATAACACTGCCTAAAATTAATCAAAGAATGGGTTCAATCTATAATGTGAGAAAAATATTATTTCATGACGCATGACAGCCTAATACATGTGAAATGCAAGATATAAAAAAGCCTTTGTTTTTATAGTCGTGAATGCTGAGTACACCATAATGAAGACTTTCTTAAAAGTATTTCTTAGGCCACCTCATTTAATAGTGACAAGAGTCATTTCTCTCTGTACCTGTCTGATCATCGGTAGAGATACCCATGATGGACATTGACTCCAACAGCATCTTGTATTCAGCAGCATCATCCACTCCTTGAACCAAGACCTTGCCACTGGTCAAATAGATGTATTTGCCAGGTTCCTCCAAAAGAAATTCCTCTGTGGAATATTAATTGCACTTGTCAAACAAGACACGTAACATCTATAATCCAAACATCAACAACAAAAAATCAAGGACAAGCACACAAACAATAGATATATTGATCAATACATTCAGCACACAATGAATTACTTAAGCATAGCTGCCAGCCTCTTCAAATCGAAAAATAGACTCTCATTGCACAAACTACTTCCCCAAAACAACATGGTGCAGAATGGTGGAGAAAGAGAGGAACGGAGGAGGATGGCATTCCTGGTGAAGAGCCAGAAGAGCAGCCCAGGAGAGAGAAAATTGGAGGGATCATGTTCAGGCCTAATGTGCCTCCTGGCACAGAGAAAGTTAAAATAAAAATGCAAACTTAATCTAACTTGCACATGTTCTGTAATATTCCAGAAAACATTGATGTTTTAACTTGCATTAACACCCTTTAAAAATATATGACAAAAAGTCTGTCGATCGCTAGCCTTTCTGGCGCAGTGTGACGGCAGTTTTGCAAACTCAAAATGATATCTGCATACTTTCACCACAATCTGAGTCTGCCGTTCACGTAGGGCTTGTCTTTAAAAAAAAAGTTAACGCTCATATACATACTTTTCAAGGTAAATACAGACTCAAGGCTAAAAAGACATGCTAAATACATTTTTTTATTAACTGGATGGCAGCTATGCTTACAGAATATTTGCATCAGCCTGTGCTACATACATCTATAGAGACAAAACAAAAGAAAAACAGAAGAAAGAAAAAAACCATACTTAATTACCCTTTGGGGATGATTAAAAGTATTTCAAATTGAATTAAATTGAATTATATAATGTGGTATGTAATAAGATGAAGAAATAGCAAGGAGAATTGGATGAGAAACTGGACGAGGATTATTTGTTTGTTGCATTGAAATCTACCTCCATTCACCATATGCAGTGCTATCAGGGTGAATAAAGAGGAAACAGCCAAGATGACAGATAGCCAAAGAATGAAAGAAAATAAGTAGAACCTACAAGCAGCACCCGCCAACTGCAAACCTGGAAACAGGTGGCCGCTTGTAGGAGACTGTGGGAGTGTATGTCAGCCATGTCCTAGCGACGGCCTTACGGTTTTGGACCAGAAGGAATTTGGGTGCTACATGTCGTATTAGAACAGGAAACATTCCTCACAAGAATAGAATACAACCTCAACATCCACCATTTAAGCATTATTTCTTTCCTTATGAAACCATCTTCTCATGAACTAGTATAAAAAAGGCTGCCCTTCTTTATGCCAAATCATAAATGAGAGGATTTGTACATTTCTTTACGCATGCACTGAGCCAAAGGGATAGTACCCGGGTCCTGGAATGATAATAGCAACCACATGTATAGTGATAAAACATAGGTGAAAAATAATTCCAACTCACTTCTTTGCTCAGCAGTTGCTCCAATGAGAAACTGGTAGAATATATGGAAGGCCCGCTCTTGGTCAGCCTGGACGCACAGAACGTGATTTCTCCAAAAGATCTTCAAATGTTAAGGTGAATTCTCATACACAGTGTTCATGTGACAGTTCTCTTTGTTACATCCCAAGTAATATCAAGAATGATCATTAGATCGAGTAAGTACTCTATGCTGAGGTTACGCAGGAAGGCATGGACTATTTTAAACTTAATGCTTAGGTGAATGAAAATTCTGCACCAAAAGACAAGGAACAAATTTAATTTTCCTAACTTTTGGTAGAAAAAATATGAAAGTGAAAAAACCTAAGATAATTTAGAACTTACATGCAAAATATGGTTACACCGTAGTAGCGTTTGAAGCAAAAAAAAAAAAAACAACTCAGAAATATATATATATATATATACATATATATATAGGTGTGGGTTTTTTAAAATAAGAACTGTGACCTAGCACCATGAAGTCCAGCAATGTTCCAAATTTTAGCTACATTCAAGATTCACATATTGAGTGAAATTTGTTCATGAGAAAAAGAAAATTTAAAACCGTTAGTCTCAATATGTTTCCATTCCAACTTTCAAACGCCAACTGTAAAAAAGAAGTAAAACAAAAACAAACAATAAAATTGACCATTTAGTTGAGTGGGCTAGATTGCTTTATGTTATACTCACTAGGACCGATACAAATTAGGAATGAATGGTAATGCTGCACTAAAGCTATAGAGAAAGAACTAATAATATCAACAAAAAAAACAATACCACCAAGGAAAAAGGATACATGTTTCAATGTTTGCTCCAGATATGTAACCTGATGAGTCAAAGTTGATTCGGATGAATTTTCCCTGAAAAAGATGGCAACAAAAAAAGTTAGTATCGTAGCTATTTATTGAAAATTTGTATTTCTTTCATTTTCAATTCACAATGATAAAAACTGCCATAACAATATAATTTTCTTCAAGGAAATGCAAAAATATATTAGGGCTACAATGTAATCAAATATGACCATAAACTCTATAAATGTCAAATATTTCTAGTTACTTCCCCATGTTTACAAAATAAATACAAACTGAAAGAAAGAGTTAACTTACGAATCTGGAAGAGTTGTCATTCTTGATTGTCTTAGCATTGCCAAAGGCTTCAAGAATGGGGTTCGCCTGCAGAAGTTGGTTTTCCAATTCTCCCTGCAGAATCATATTCATACAAATTATAATTTGGAACATTACAAGACTCTAAACATTAAGTGTGAAATCAACAGCTTCTTCTTCTTTTTTCTTTTCTTTTTTTCTTTTCTCTTCTTTTTCATCTTCTTTTCCATTCCAAGCAAGAAATTGGTGGAGTATTACTGAGTATTGCCTGAAAGTCACATTGATTTTAAATTGACAATTGGGTGTGTTAGTAAAGTGTACATTTTTACGTTAATGTGATAAACAACACAGTAAAAGTTTCTCAACTGAATGCCATGTGCAACGATGACAACATTAGACTGGAGGGTGTTAATCAAGGTATCACAACATCAAGAAAAGATAACGGCATACATATGTTTTTTTCTTACACACAATTTATGATGAAACTGATGTGAACAAACTTCTAAAATGAACAAATAAAACGACAACAGAAGCGTGAAGACTACAACGAACAAAAACAATGATGTGAACAGAAAGCGAATGTTTGAAGAAACACTATGAGAAACTGAATGAATTTCATGGGCACAAATGGTCAAGGGTCAATGAACAAGAAATTCAAAACAGTTATTTCATCTGGCACAACAAATCTGTGGGCTGAGAATGATGATGAGGATGAGAAACAGAAGAAAGGTCAGGAGAATGGCAAGTGAAGTGAAAATAAAGGAAAAGACTAAGATGACCAGATTAAACACTCAGGACAGACAAGGCAGACTAAGTGTGAAATTATTTTTAGGCTCATGGCGCTAATAGCAGCAACAAACGTGCACAATATATCCCATAACCATTTCAAAGATCATATTGTGATTTACTGAAGCAAAACAGCTCATAACTATGAGCATTGTAATTGTCTCAAAAGGACAAAGTATGAGGTTGATGAGATTGTTTTTTAACATGCCTTCTGTGCCTTGAATCGCATTAGGGTGGAAATGGGGCAGGGGTATGAAAGGCGAAAGGCCAACACGTCAAAATAAAAATTAATGAGAAAGGTGGAAAAACAATTTCCAACTCATTGGCAACAATTTATTTCTTGAAATGAAATATGTTGACCACAACGACCATACGTGCAGTTTAGACATTTTTATTTTGTTGTAGGTGTGTCTTGAATTATGGGCTTCCTGTAGACAATGTAAGGTGCATATATAGGACATGATGAGATTTAAATTAAACAATGAAGTATATGATGAGGAAAAGAAATGAGAAATTGGGTGCAAAATGTCAATTCAATTCAAAGGAATCAGAACTTTTTAGCTTAACACTCAACATTGTTCTGCAGTATACTTGGGGTCAATGTCGATTCTTTAGCTAAGTTTGTCAAATAAAGTTGACATTTTTAATCATTTCAACTTCTCTCTTGCTTTCAGCGATGTGATCAAAGCTGAAAAACTAGGATTTCAAAATTATGTGATGAATCCTTGTTTTATCCTTCTTCTTCTTTTTGTCCACTCTTTTCTTTATAATGTTTTAATGCTCTTATATGTTTTTGTGTTAGCCATACAATCAGACATTTAGGTGATTAAAGTGATAACTTGTGACCAAATGTCATTGAATTATGTAATTTTGTCCTTTCTTATTATAGTGAGGATGTAATAACCCCACGGAGAGAGAAAACAACAGCAACAGCAGCAATAACAGCAAACACCAACCCAGTGCGAGAATTGTGTGAGATTCAAAGTGAACTTCATTATTTCCTTGGGTTATTTCATTAACGACTAAAAGGTGCTTCGTTATTTTGTTCAAAACATCTTCAACAGCAACTGCCAATTGTGATGTCCCTGTGGGGAGAAAATTCTGTTAAAAGCAACATCCGTGAAGGAAAACAACAAAAGGAGCCATGTATGATACTATATAACATTACGACTCTGCACCATAGACAGAGACGTGGATGTGTGAAGTGGACATGGGAATGTGAAGTGGAATGTCAAAGGAATGAGTGAAAGATGATACGCTGTGGAGGGGGTAAACAAGGGCTTTGATGACCAGGGCATACTTACAAGGTTGAAATCCTTGTTCTATGGAGATGCACAAAATCCGCACACATGGAGGAGTGGGATATGGGAGGAGGAGGAAGAGAACAGTTGGAAGAGAGAGAGAGAACAAATTCATATCACAAAATTCATGCTTACTCGGCACACAATCTAGGAGG
>JAXRKP010001096.1:95000-100000 GCA_037039925.1 Doris montereyensis | reverse complement strand
CAACACCGCCTAACTTGGACATGTAGTATGTTGAGCATGTGGCTCAGCTCCCACGCCATTCAGGCGATAACTAGAGTTGAATCTTTTGATAAGGACAGGGATCATCCCCCGCGGTCAAAATAATAATAATAATAATAATAATTTCACTCTTTCAGCCTCCCTGTATCTCTCAACGGTGAAGAGAAGCGAGCAGCAACCATGACGTATGGAAACCTCTGGTACAAAGGCATTAGCAATTAGGCTTCCTGGTAACCTGTTACAGTGTGTGTGTGTCTTACGTGTGTTTATGTGTGTACCTTACCATGTGTATGTAAGTAAGCACTTCTATACGTATGTGAATGTGAGATATATTATATCATTATGTAAGTATATATGTGTGTACGTGTAAAATACATCTACGTATGGGTGTGTACTCAATATTCCCAAAACGCATATAATTATATTACGTATGCGTATCTGTGTTTATGTGAATTTATAAATGTGTATGTAAAGACATACCATATTATACATAAACGAGTATCCTGCGACATGGTCCTAGGATACGACATGAAAAGCATGTGAGAATACACAGAAACCAATACATGGTATGAGAAACGAATAAATAAATTGAAAAAAAGAGGAGATGAATTACTTTAAGAAGATCAATGTATTTTCATGCACATGGTGATAAAAATTTAAAAGAACTCTTGAGATAGAGCTATGCCCCGGTAAAGGATCTTAACATAGTAAAAACAAAACAAAAAACAGCGCGGGGCAAGAAACAGCCAGTCGATGCTTTCTTTTATATTTGATTCGACAGCGATCAATGGCGTCTACATTTACACAAACCGTCTGTCCACTTCGAAGTTCCTGACCTCTTGAGTTCCCAATACATGTATTGAATTTTAAAACATTTATTTCTTCTATGAGTACTTCCCCTGGGTTTTTCTGGGTATTCTTGACTAAAACGTTAAAATCAGTGGTTCTCAACCAGTGGGGAATTTCAGGGTTTCAGAGAAGAAGAAAAAAGGGAGTTTGGGATGGGGGAGGGGGCCCACAGATTGGCAGACTCTATTATTTAAATACGCCTTTTGAGGAAGACAATTTTGGAAAAGGGGGGGGAATAAAATTTTGACATACTGTGGTGAACGGGTGCATGGGCCAAATAAGGTTGAGTGAGAACCACTGGTTTACATCGAAATCAAACTCAACGTCTTCCTAAGTGTTTGAAAGCAATGGGTGACGAGAAATCTTGCATGAAAATACACTGACCCAAGAATATAATATAAGCGTGATAAGCGTATACAGATACGTGTATGGAGTGACGACAAACAGAGGTTTAGGGGAGAAACAAAGGTGCGTCAGAAGGAAGGTCGTACAATCAATGAAGCAGTGCCTTGGGGGCGTCAAAAAGTGGAATTGAATTTAATAGCGTAAGTTATTGCTTTCTTTACATTTTAAATCATTCTTTTTGTCTTTAAAAAAAAACAACTTATTATTTCCACGTCGGTGAATAAGAAAATTTGAAATGAGATGAAGAAAATAAAACATGTCGTCAAATGTCTTCTTTCTTTTTTTTTCTTTTCTTCTTTTTAATACATGAAGCAGAGATTCAGTAAATTGGGGTGATTCATCCAAATGCTATTTCTGTGGGTCCGACTCACATCAATTGTATGCTTTAAGGTAACGTCTTTAGCAACAACAAAAAAGCGTGTCACACGTCTTACACTTCATAAGTCACAGTTAACAATAACAACCATGTTGGAACTGCCTAATTTCTTTATTTATATTTTCCTTTGTTTTTCTTTTTACCAGGCAATGTGATAGTGGGTCAACAATGGGGTGGGGGGTAAGGGGGGAGAGAGACGGGGCCAAGTAAAGCGTCTCTGACACAGAGTAATGTTATGTCACACGTTGTACCTGTCGCGAAAAGGGGTCGGGTTTGTCAGCCTTGCCTCCTTCCTGAAGTCAGTCGTGGCGAAGAAGAGAATAAAGCAATCACAAGGTAGATTGAGGATTATAAAACAATAAATGAGAAAACAAAGGAATGAAAACAAAGAAAAGAAAACTAATTACTTATAGGGACGTAAGCTGAGGAAATCGTTGAATTTCCGTATAAATTGATTGCCTTGGATCATTACGTTGCATGAGAAAGCTGGCTGCTAATATCAAGTCAACTACAATACAGCCGAGAGATAAAAAGTCAGCTATTATAATGCAAAGCTTGTAAAACCCCACACAATCAAAACAAAAAAAACAAAAAAACAACTTTCCAACAGGAAGGTTGGGATTAAAAATACTGACATAAAGGAAGTAGAGTATGAAAAGAGGAAGGATTGGGAAATGTCCAGGATATAATGTGTGTGTGTGTGTGTAGGTACCCGTGCGTGCGTGTGTGTGTGTGTGTGTGTGTATGAGAGAGAGACAGAGAGAGAGAGAGAGAGAGAGAGAGAGAGAGAGAGAGAGAGAGAGAGAGAGAGAGAGAGAGAGAGAGAGAGAGAGAGAGAGAGAGAGAGAGAGAAAGAGAGAGAGAGAGAGAGAGAGAGAGAGAGAAACAGACAGACAGACAGACAGACAAACACAGACAGACAGACAGACAGACAGACACAGACGGACAGATGAACAAACGACCAGACAGGCAGACCAGGAACGGGGAATGCGGTTGACATGTAAAGATTTATGACAGAATCGTGGGGGCGGCCTGCTCACCTGTCAGGTGACGTCGCGCAAATTTTCCAGTCCTGTGATTAGGATTGGTGATGTTTGTATTGACTGGCGCTTGCCTGTGATTAAATATTTAGAATAGGCCGTAGTATCGATGGCTATCCTGCATACGCAATTCGAGACCTTTAATGTAACACCAATCCCCAACCATAAGTTGTGCATTTCGTTTACAACTTTGAAAAGCACAGTCCGAACAAAGTCACACATCCTACCCCATCCCCCACCCCTACCTTACCCTCATCCTACCGAAAGCGTTGTATCGTCTGCTAAGCTTACGCCGTACGCTGTCTTGCTCTGGCTGTTGTTACTTGTCAGATCGGATTTTATATCATTGGTGTCTTCCGTGGCTCGCTGCACACACATGTTACTTGAAACATGTGTGACTGTGTCCGTTACAAATTATAAGACCAGGGAAAAGCGACAAAAACATCGTCTCCCGTTTAAAATGTATTTATTGTAAGATATATGCCAGGAGAAAACGATGGCAATCTTAAAAGAGCATTCTTTGTTTATCACCCAGAATGCCAGAAAAAAAAAACGACACAAAGCAAACTGACACGCCGGGATCAGACTGCAATGGCAAGCGAATTAAATCCGTTGCCACCTTGAGCAGGGACCCGCATGAAGTTAAGCAGAAATCGAATCCAATGTTGTCAGTGGGAATGGTGCGGATCAGTTACCAAAGTAGCTGGGTCACAGGCTGTCCAATTGCCGTGTTTACCGACGGATCGGCTTATCAGGCTCACGGAGCAATGACGGACCAAAAATTGTGTCAGTACTGTTCCAAAACGTCAGCAGATTTTTTACCGTGGGACAAAATTGCAACGAGACCTCATTGTCTACTCACTGCCACTGTCATCAGTTCTTTAGTTTTCTTTTTTACGCGTGGGTCTAAACCAATAAAGTCGTCGCAACAGAGCCAAAGATTTGGTACATTATAATATGTACAACTCTATTTTGTCTTGGCAAGCACTTGTGATGACTGTTCCGATGTCGTCGGTTTACCGATTAGTCATCGTGGCAGCTGTCGGCCCGAAGGGCAATTTAACACGCGATCAAGTACCGGCAGAAATAGCTAATTTGTATATATATAAATTAAGAAGCTAGGTTTACATTCGAGCGGTCGGCTGACAAGATTTATCCTTGTTTTCATAATAGCATGACCGCAAAGATTATCACGGAGGGTTCGTGTGATTTAGTTAACCAATGACGACTTGATGGAAGTCCAGACGACCCCGTGGTACAGTGTACGAGCTGCACAGACTAATGTAGAGAAGAACACACAAACATAAGAGGTGGGGAACGGAACATAGGAGGACGAGGACAAGCCAAAACCACAGGCAGACTACCATGGCCAATAAAGGAGAAGTACCAAGAGCAGCGTTAAAAGAGGTACGAGCAATGGTGATAATAATAATGTCTCTCCTCCCGGACAGGCAGAATAATCATCATAGCAATAGAGCACCATGCACTTTTGAGATATGTTGGGACCTGCATGCAAAACCAGCTTTCAAGACCAGACTCAAAATGATGCTTTGGAATGAGCGCTCGCCATTGGTAAACAAACAAACAAAAGACAATTATTATTTTTTAAAATAGTAAAATGCATAAAACGTTACAAATATTACTACCAGCCTTGGGGTAATCAAAAGCAAAAAAATAAAATGGGAGATAAAAACATAAGTTGGTTATTTATAGGCAAGTTCAAATGAATAATAATTTTATTTTAAAGAAACGAAAGGGTGGGGCATTGTTTTAATATAAAGAGAAGCTTAGTTTGCCTCAAGATGGCAAGACTAAAATCTAAGGCGTCAAAAACATTTTTTTTTAAACCAATGATGGCCACCCATGCTAGACCCAATCCACAGTTTCGCATCTGGCGCTACCAAATCCAATGCTGGTGAACTAGTCGTAGATTAAAGCAATGATACAACAGCAAGCAAGAAGTCATGTTATCATATTGTTATGCATCGAAAGAAAGAGCAGCAAGAGACGTTCATTACAAGTGGCATGGCCTCTACATAAAGTGTGAATTCATCCCTGTAATGCAATTATGCACAGACAGAAAACCTACACCAACAAAAAATATATTAAATATATACATTATGCATACAATTTTATACAAACACAGTGGTAAAAATTGGTAGTGACTTGGAAAATTTTGCATGAAATAATACATCAACCAAAATGTCATTCTTCTTGTCCTTCCCTTGTTAACTCAATTTCATTATTAACTTCATTCACAAAAATAAAAATTTCTTCTCTTTTTGTTACAAAGTGCTGGCATTAAACTTCCT
>JAXRKP010001096.1:67500-90000 GCA_037039925.1 Doris montereyensis | reverse complement strand
GATGTGGAATGGGTCAAGAGTATGTTTATGAGAAATGTGGAATATGCCAAGAGGCAGACATCTACAGAATGCAATATGATCACTGGTCTGAGTCTACAAGCGGGCAAATAAGGTGTGGAATGGGCACGTTCAAAAGATGTTGGAAGATGGAAATCGGTGTTTTATAATTCATTTCAGGCATATTCAAATGGCAGAGAAGAAAACATTAGCTGTTTGGTGACAATACTCACGAAACGTGAAGTAGAAACGATTTTTTTTTAATCAATGCCGAATTGCTACAGGGAGAAGCTTCGGAAAAGACTTGAGCGGTCTAAAGGAACAATTTTCAAGTGATAATATCTGGTTTATAAAAGGAAAGTGGGGAAATTCCAATGAAAAGAGGGAGTCAGATAAACTCAGCAGGGTGAGTGAAGAATCCAACGGGAGCAAAAGATCTTAAAAATAAGAAAAACTGAAAATAAATAAATACTAAAAAAATTAAAGACGAAAGCTATTTTTTTTTCTCACTAGAGTTCCCCCAATCCATCGCATATGGTGATTCCAGGGTAAAGTAAGAGGAGACGGCTGACAGGCTTCTGTTTTTCTGTTTATTCGAAATTTACCCGTCCACCATAATAATATGCGGTGATGAAAGATGAAAATATTGAAAATATGAAAAGAAAGAAATAGAATCTACCAGCAACACCCGCAAACACACAAAACATTTTTTGAATGAAAGAACGGAAATAGTTCCTGTCAACAACTAACGACAAAAAGTAGAGATATGCTTAGCAAGCCAGAGAAATAACAAATAAATACACGGGGGTCAGAATTTTAAATTTTTCGTAAGGAAAACATTGCGAAATGGACAAATAGATTACGTGTTCGTACAGATTAATTTCTTGTCAAAATTTGCTCAGCAGACATATACTGACACATTGCAAAGTCAAATAATCGGCGTTTTTTAAACTATAAACAAGTAGAACATAATCTTCGCAAAGATCACTGAACAAAGAGTAAGGAAATATATAGCGCCTACATAAATACGTTTCACAGGAATATGTTTTTCAGGAATAAAATAGAATTTGGAAGAGAAGAAGTTAAAAGAAAAGTGCGACGCTTTAAAACGATAAACTGATGCCACCGAAGAAAAATTAACAGAACACTGCAACACGAGTTGGCTGGTGTTTGCTAGTGTTAAAAGAAGACATGGCGAGAGATAATGCCCAGAGGATAATATGAAGACTATTTTCGACGTCAGCCAAGACAAACTTGCAACAGCAGCCATGCTCCTCCGGTTTGGGCAAACGGGGGGAGCTAATTGCTACAATTGCATTACCTACGTTAGCCCATTCCACTCCCTCCGGGCTTGTGGTTTATCAAGAAGCCCTTATCACTGACAAGCCCCACATTCCATACACACCCGCCCAAACCCACCTTTCCCATCTTCTCTTGGCACAGTGGATATTTCTTAAACGAGAAGTGCGGACCATGTCCAGGCCACTACCAAGTGTTTGGTTTACAAATTTGGAAGAGGAGGCGATATATTTCAAACCTTTGCGCTAAGAAGCGGACCTAACGAGCGTGCAATTGCCATATTATGTCGATGGTTAATGTGTATTAATTTTTTGGAAGGGGAATCTTAGCGGGTCTACCGGCATGACTAATAAATAATCACGTCTCCACCGACTACGGTCTCGACATCTTCCTTGCATAAGCCGCCAGAAGAGGCACGTCTTCAAAAGCCACTTCGCATGATTAATGTGATAAGAAATGATATATTATTATCATTATCAGGATTAAAAAGATGGGGAGCCACTCAGGAAAATAAACCTGCAAGTGTGTGTGTGTGTGTGTGTGTGTGTGTGTACCAAGAGCTTTACGTTGTCAGGAGACAGAGATACAATGGGATTCACAGAAAAGAGGGCATGTAGATAAGAAATAAATATAGAATGAAACGTAAAGTCAAGGAGTTAACGCCTGCAGGGGTGTTTACATAAGATCTGTTTGGATCACTGCGTAAATACAGTGATATTCAGGCTAACGCCATAAGATAGGCATACAAAAAAAGAAACGTCTAAAAGTTATTTATTAGTACTGAATACGTTTCATTGAGTCGGTAGAGGGTATGTCGGCTATCCAAATAGCATTTTTAAAGTTATTTAAACCCGGAGTAGAGAGAAAATAGATCGAAACCGTCCTCACTAGTCAATGAGCGCTGGGAAAATTTAAGATGAAAAAAATCAATAAGACGTTCCAAAATACAGGAAAGGAGAAAGGACATATTGCATTATCCAACAACCAGTGAAATTCCAAAAGAATAATATAGCGCCGACTATTTCAACTACATGCACTAATTAGTCTCCCATTACACGATGGGGATGTTTCCCTTCAAAAAGGTTCTGTAAAGTACATTGAAGCCCTGTGCTTTAGCCTTGCGATGCCAGTGATCTACCTCATGACCACGTTGTGTGTTACATAGATTGATCAATAAGTGCTGGGACGTCAGAGAGAGGAACTAAAGTAGAACAGCTTCCTTGTCAATGTCATTAACCATATACATGTATTTTGGTTGAGACCAACCGAGACTAGAATCAGGAGAAGAAGCGTTATCAGTAACCATGACAAATGACAGAGACCGAATCGTGTTATGATGACGCTTTGGATAAAATGTACAGAAGAGGCAAGTTACGAGATTTTGACGAGAAAGATATTTTTTGAAGAACGATGCGCTCCCGTGCTTGCACATGTTATCTATAAAAGAGGCGGGGGCGGGGAGACTCTCCCTCCCTCTCCCTCTCTCCTCTCTCTCTCTCTCTCTCTCTCTCTCTCTCTCTCTCTCTCTCTCTCTCTCTCTCTCTCTCTCTCTCTCTCTCTCTCTCTCTCTCTCTCTCTCTCTCTCTCTCTCTCTCTCTCTCTCTCTCTCTCTCTCTCTCTCTCTCTCTCTCTCTCTCTCCCTCCCTCCCTCCCTCCCTCCTCCCTCCCTCCCTCCCTCCCTCCCTCCCTCCCTCCCTCCTCCCTCCCTCTCTCTCTCTCTCTCTCCCTCTCTCTCTCTCTCTCTCTCTCTCATACACACACACACACATCTAACCGCTTGACTTAAGTATTCCCACTTCTACTTTATAGTGGTACGTGAACTTTTCTCTTTATCTCAACGCACATTCTACGCCGTAATAGAGGAGGAGTCCGTTTGTAACTTTGTTTGATCCAAATTTACCCAAATAGTCCATCATATGCGTTGATCTCAGGACCAATTAATAAGAAATAGCAAGATGAAAGATAAGCGAAATGCGAAAGAGTGAAATGAAATAAGTAGAGTCTACCAGCCCAGTACCAGCAACAGGAGGAGACAGAGGAAATTGAGAGGATGGGTGAAGGAAAAGAGTTAGAGACATAGAGAGAGAGAGAGAGAGAGAGAGAGAGTTAGAGAGAGAGAGAGAGAGAGAGAGAGAGAGAGAGAGAAAGAGAGAAAGAGAGAGAGAGAGAGAGAGAGAGAGAAGAGAAGAGAGAGAGAGAGAGAGAGAGAGAGAGAGAGAGAGAGAGAGAGAGAGAGAGAGAGAGAGAGAGAAAGAAAGAAAGAAAAAAGAAAGAAAGAAAGAAAGAAAGAAAGAAAGAAAGAAAGAAAGAAAGAAAGAAAGAGAGAGAGACGGACCGACAGACAGAGACAAAGCGAGAAAACAGTGACGGATATGAGACAAACCAAAGACAAGACAGGTATATACCAACAGAGACAGACAGATAGTAAACATCGTCATTACATTTCCCCCACTCCAACGAAATTATTCAATTCAGCATCGACAGAGGATGGGCAGATAAGACGTCCAACTGCCTTGGCTTTTTAATTGTTGAATCAAGGATACCATCGTGACCTGTCCTGTGCTTCCGTTTCTTTGGCCTCTTGTTTGTTTTTTCCTCTCATGGCTGCTATATTCTCCGTGAATCTAGCAACCGTGAACAATGCATGATGGGAAGTAAGAGCCATAAACGTGTCAATGTCCTGCTTCCTCTATTTGCTCTCCCATCCTCACAAACTTATGGGGGTGCCAACTTTAGAGAGAACAGTTAAGTTGCAGGTACACTTTTTCGTTCACTGTTTGTACAACTCTCATTATAAAACACCAGCTCTATTTTTAGAACCAGCATCACTCCCTCATGGGGCGTAGTAATTCTTACCATCACTTTTAAGCAAAATAAGAGGTAATTAAAGTCAATAGAGTATATCTATTTAGTTTGAGATATTATTTACATACCGAGTAAAGTATTTGATGATGCAATATTCTATTATTGAGAACATACACTGCAAACTATTTTGCTATCGCAAGCTTACATCACCGGAACTAGAAGAGCCTCGGTTTGTTTTCATTGATTTGAATCGAAGTTCGAGTTGGAAAGTGAAGGAATATTATCACAATATCAGTGATGTTTCTATTCTAAAGTTAAAACCAATTCATCCTCACATTGTTACTTTTAATAGTTAGATCTAGATCTAGATCTAATTAATGTTGTGAAATCTGTTCTCGTTTAAAATGCCAAATAAATGTGGCATTGTGAATTGTAGGGGAAATTACGATGAATCTAACAATAATACGAAGGAGCCACAGTGGAGTGAAGTCAAAGGCGAAATATGACAATAAGTGACAACTCCACTAATAAAGACAGAACAAACACGTGACGTTTCGGGTATAACCCTTCGTCAGACAACAAACGAGAAATATCTAGAATCTAGATCTAAGTACTACCTCAGGCATCACACAATGTGATGTCAGAGTAGTATGACAAAGAAGATGACTATAGATCTAGATCTATTAGCAATTAAAAAAAGATAAATAACGTAAACAACAAAGAGATGTGGCAATGTGAACTATCTAAATAGCTGTGAATAATACGAAGGAGCCACAGTGGAGTGAAGTCAAAGGCGAAATATGACAATGAGTGACAACTCCACTAATAAAGACAGAACAAACACGTGACGTTTCGGGTATAACCCTTCGTCAGACAACAAACGCTAAATCAGTATACAGTGCTAAAGCCCAAGGTAAAAGACTGAGGTAGTACTTAGATCTAGATTCTAGATATTTCTCGTTTGTTGTCTGACGAAGGGTTATACCCGAAACGTCACGTGTTTGTTCTGTCTTTATTAGTGGAGTTGTCACTTATTGTCATATTTCGCCGATGAATCTAACAAGTGTCGTGTGTTTCGGTTACCCAAAGATGAATGTGAAAAGCAAGCATGGTTGGATGTGTTACCTCCACGTAAAGACTTTGTTATCGAACCGTCTAAATTTTTCATCTGTGAAAGGCATTGGCCTGAAAATATTAAAATGATAAAGCTACCTGGAGGCCATACTAGACCGGCATGTGCACCATCTGTTTTTAATGTTCCAACTTCGTGTTTACCAACACCAAAGCCAAAGCCTCGTCGCCCAAAAGCTGAAGACCAACAACTTAAATATTTTCTAAAGAAAGACAAGATCAGTTCTTTTTCTAATTTTGCCCCTGACAAAGAATTACAAAGAAAATATGATAGGCTGATGATATCTCGATCAGAAGATAAATTTGCATGTGTTCATGACAAAGGATTTCAAGCAGAGTTACATTTCAATAATTGTTAATGATAAAACTACATTGAGTTCTCCTTTAACTCTTTATGCTTTTAAGAAAGGGATTAGTGTGCCGTTAGGTAAAATTTTGAATCCAAACAATGGGTTGGCTAGCTACTCCCAATTCTTTGCAGCTGCTAATTCAGTGTTCAAATATGATCTTAGTGTGACTAGTGTGATTGAAAAAGTGGTAACGATTCTTCAGTCCCATGATCATTCAGGTTTACTGGATGCTGACAAGGCAAAAAAAAAAAACTTTATCACAAGGCAGTTGCAACTGTTGTGTCACAAAAACTTCTGTGTATCTGATTATTGTTTTGCCCTTGAATCTTTTCCAAATTGTAAGTATGCTCAACTTCGTGAATTTGTGGTGCTTCCAAGTACACGAAAGCTACAATCCATTATTTCTGCGACCAGCATTGACCAAGTGTTGGGGACAACATTTTTAAAAACAAATGATGTGCAGAAGAATGTATTTTTGATTATTGACAAGGTTAAGATTCGTCCAACAGTGGCTTATTCTGGTGGTGTTTTAAACGGGTTAGCTAAAAATAACCCCGATTCAAAGGCAACCTCTATGCTCTGTCTTATGGTGAAATGCTTACACGGTGGACCTAGTGTCATGGTTTCTGTGACCCCTGTGCATAAAGTACCAATTTAGTATAGTGAAAGAAGCTGCTACTCTTGTTGAAAACTCCGGCGGGATTGTACATATTGGGGTCTAATACAGAGGTTTCATTGAATTAAGATTTTATTTTTGCTGAAAAATGCCATTGTTAACCATATTCCTATCATGATATGTTTTAATGAAGTATATAGTCCCAGAAATTATGATTAATTTAAATCAACTATGCATTTTGTGTTCAATACACTCTCGCCTCTGCTAGCGAAGTCAGAAATTAGACCCTGCAAACTACTCATATAATACCCGCCTGTTCTAAGTAATTTAAGTGGACAGAAGACGCAAGGATAGGAAAGATATCAACATTGTTACAAGATGGTTTAAGAACGCTGAAGTGGGTGCGGAGCATGAAGAGGACTCAAGGAGATACAGCTTTCAAAAGTGAAATGAGGAATGCTGGCTAAGCAGACATGACTTGTTTCAACCCAGATAGCACACACACAAACGAATAGTGGACGACCACTGACTTGGAAAACGAACTCTGCTACTGACACTCTTCTCGGCAGCGTGGTGGACGTTGAAGACAAAAGAAAATGAAACACAGGGAAAAAGTCAAAGATAAATTATTGAAAGAATAGCCCTTCCGTGATACGAGGTTCATAACAAACGGTTCTGGTTTATCCAAACTGAGCCAGGGGACACGGTGGTCCGAGATATGGTGTCGGCCTCTCAACCCAAAGGTCTTGGGTTCGTGCCTTGACAGGTTGAAAAATTGTCTTGAGTTTTACGGTTAAACCACCCCCTGGTCCAGTTAGGTGGATCGACACCTGGTCCCATGAGAAACGGACGATAAAAAGGAGGTCTTCGTGTGCAGATCACAACACTCTATGCACGCTAACGATAGACTTAGATCCCTTGGCTGTTTACATGGCAGTCTGGAGTAGAATTAAAAATCCTACCAAAAACCCGCTGAGACCACCTTAGTTGTGGTAGGTGGTTATGGGTAACATCAAATCACACCGGCAATACAATATCGCCTTCTGTACAGGACGCTGGTCTACAGCTATTGATGGTACCTGTCTGTACCTAGTTCATATGAGAAAAACGTTATACAATGTATTTTCTTCCATAGGGCACAACGTCGGACCTTGTGAAAATGGCATTTTACACGGGGTCGATTTTGATAACAGATTTAGCCAATGAGATCATGAGAGAGCAACAAAGGACGGTATTAGACCATCCATTCACTGAAAACTATTACGTCCACCATAGACGATGATCTCATGGTGAATTAAGAAAGCGGAAATACCAAGATGAAAGATAAGTGGAAAAATGAAATGAAGGAACAAGGACCAACTGGTAACGCTCACATAGCGCACACAGGCATTATACAAAGATGGCACCAGGAGTGAAAGACAATTTACTTCTACCAGATCTTCCGTCGAGTGCGTGTTGCTCAGCATACAACTTAAGAAAGAGAAGGTGAGTCAACACAATACATGGAGACAAAGAAAACAATCTCCAGTCTCCAATCCCATTGAAACGGGTGCGTGGTGACTGTAAGCGGCCACGCAGCGTAGCAAAACCAGTATGAGGGCAAAGCTGATTTTCATAATATAAAAATTATACTGCATCGCCTAATACAACATCTTTCATTTCATGCAAAGGAAAAATGACTTGAAAACAGAAAAATAAAGATATATAAATACTATATATATATATATATATATATATTACATATAAGAAAACGTACATATAAGAAGTCCGGTGGATGAAAGAGGAAATGAACCTGGTATACAGGCTATAGCATATGAGAGAGAGAGAGAGAGAGAGAGAGAGAGAGAGAGAGAGAGAGAGAGAGAGAGAGAGAGAGAGAGAGAGAGAGAGAGAGAGAGAGAGAGAGAGGGAGAGAGAGGAGAGAGAGGGAGGGAGGGACACAGAGAGAGGAAAAGGAGAGTGAGGGAGAAAGAAAGAGGGGAGAGAAGGGGGGGAGAGAGAGAGAGAGAGAGAGAGAGAGAGAGAGAGAGAGAGAGAGAGAGAGAGAGAGAGAGAGAGAGAGAGAGAGAGAGAGAGAGGGAGGGAGAGAGGGAGAGAGAGAGCGAGCGAGACAGTCAGCCGGAGACACAGAGAGACAGACAGACAAAGAGACAAACATAGATATAAAAGAGGAAAGAGAGAAGAGAGAGTGTGGGGATATATATATTATATATAAAAAATATTTTTAAATAATACAACACAAGAAAAGTGTTAAGAAGTCGTTTTGGTAATGAGAGAGACAGTCAGCCAGAACAGACAGACAAAGAGACATATAAAAGAGGAGAGAGAGGTGAGATAAAGAGAGAGAGAGAGAGAGAGAGAGAGAGAGAGAGAGAGAGAGAGAGAGAGAGAGAGAGACACACACACACACACACATAGAGAGACCGACAGACACAGACAGAGAGAGGCACACAGACAGAGATCGCACCGTCTGTTGGAGGAAATGGGATGAGCCGACATGCACAGCAACACCTGGAAAAGGAGGAGGTTGAAAGATAAAGAGAAACGGGACAGGACACAGCAAAAGCCTCGAAATTCTAATGGCGTGACTATGTTGAGTGCCAGAGGCCATTAAAATGTATAAAAATAAATATCCCAGGGATGACGGATAAGCAGCATGAAGGGGTGAACGACCGTATCTGGCCAAATGAAAGGCAAGCAAAAGAAAACAAGAAAATATTAGATTTATATGCCGACAGTAGAGAGAAACATTCCCAGGAGGGTTTCCTCCATCCATCCTTGTGTAACGTTATGCATGATATGGTAATTAGGTCTTTGACATGGAGTACCGCATGAACAGTCGACGGACACGATGAGTCACCTCAGAGGATACGACAGGTCACCGTTTTCTTTTCATTGGATTTTTTTAAATACAACAGGCTATTGAAGAGACAAAGAAAGAAATCATCTTCTTGCTACTGATACGACAAACTAAATGGGCTAGGAAATAGCCAGCAACGTCGGTATACAATCACGTTTCATTTTTCTCTTCTAGTATTGCTTTTTTTTTCTAGTTTTGTTGGGGGGTTATCTTTTCTTTCAATTTTGTTTGTTTATGTGTTTTTGTTGGTGTAATATTTTTCAGATGATAAAACTGCTCAAATAGAATGAAATGCAGTGAAACTAAATAACTTGGAACCAGCGATAACGAAAGATAAGCAAGACGTAAATTCGAGAGAAGAATGAGAGATACAGTATGTAAAGAGGAGAGGATAACGAGAAAGAAAAGGTGAGTGTACCTGTGTGTGTGTGTGTATGTGAGTGCGCGTGTTTGTGTGAGTGAGAGAGAGAGAGAGAGAGAGGGAGAGGGGGGGTCAGAAAGAGACAACAGACAGAGGGAGCTGAAATGTACCATGTTCCCAAAAGGCAAGTCTCGCCAGTTTACCATATTACGACAGTGATCACAGAGCAAATTGAGAAGAAACAGAAGATGAAAGATTGGCGAAAGGGCAAAAAGAAAGAAGTAGGACTTATCAACAACGCCTGTCGATCGCACACATAGGGAGACCGAAAGAAAGAAATGGATGGACGATCAAATAGCGAGATAATGAGAGGAGGACAATGAATAAGAAAGAGTCAAGTGCACCTCGAGCCAAACGTAAAAGAAGAGAGAACATAACAGCGGTAAAAGCAAGGGAAACATTTTCAATAAAGCAGGAGCGAGAGTTACTTCTGCCCAAAACTTAACGACGGTTTCAAGTGACTGGCTAAAACTATTTGAAGGCGACATGTGCTAAACACAAATTTTAACAGAAGGGGGGGGGGCCTTGCTTAGCAGATGTTTTAATCTTTTATCTCGGCGTATGTAAAATTCTCCTAAATTATTCAAGACTGATGATTTACCCAGAAACGTGTCAATACAAAAATATCTTATGAGCATGGTGACACACTAGTTTCACCTTAATGGCTAAACAGTACCGAAGTGTTATTAATTACAAAGAGGCATTGTGACAGTCAAAATCAATCATGCTATTTCACTGCTTAAGAGTTTCCTATGAGCAACTAGACCGACCAAAACAATGTACCATTTGTAAACCCAGAACAAAGACACGAGTCAGCAGAAACAAGTTAAGGATGAAAAGAAAGAGAGAAACAAGTGTATCACGGTACTATTTTAACGAAACAACAACTTCTCACACAACAAAAACCCTCAAGAAAAATAGTCGTGGAAAACCAGACAGCATTCTTAATCACATTGGCCAACGTTTGGAAAAGAGTAGAAATGAAAGTTAAACAGCAAATGGCATCATTTTTGTTGGGTATAAATATAAGGACCTTAAAATAAGTATTACGGTGATCAAAGTCACTTAACCAACAGCTTAACAGGTGAAACAGGAAGTGACCTCTGAACCATGAAATGGAGATGGACATTTCGACTGACGGGGCCAGAACCAAAACAAAATTATATTAGAGATGGTGCACTAATCCGATCTATCTAGTTTGGGATTTTTGTGTTGCAACTTCTATGTTCTTATTCTATTGTCAATTCAGTCTTCATCAAATACCTCACAGGGCGACGGAGGAAAGAGAGAGGAGAATGACAAACAAACTAACTAAAGACGGACAGAAAATGAGAAAAAAAAGAATAGGAGGGATGAGAGAACAGCACAAGTAAAAAATATACCGGGTATAAAAAAAATGGGGTTAGACTTTTTAAACACATACGCACACACTCTTTAACATTTATTTATAAAAGCGAAACAAACAACAATAAAAACGGCACAAAACAAAACAACTCCAAATGGAAAGCATTGCAGCTAGAAAAATATTAAATTTCCCATAAAGACGAGGTGTCAAAAACAGCACAAGTTGTAATTATGATCTTTTTAAACACATACTTACTTCTTATCAATGGTTTGAAGGCAAAAATTCTTCCAACGCCTTGAGACCCATAGGGTTGGACGTTATTTTTGTTACTGTCGTGCCATAGGCTAAAAAGGTATCACACAGATCTCCTAGATAGAATGTTAATCTACCACAGGCTCTACCTCCCAGGCATAACCTGTAACCTTTCACACCCGCATGGAGTGATTCAAAAGCCTGTTTATCAGTTTGCCTTTAACACAACCCAGACCTAACAAAAGAAGGATTCAATTCAATTACCCGATCATGGTCACATTCAGCTGACTACCTTAAGAACGAGAACATGACATTGTTGAAGAAGTTTTTAAACAATAGAATAATAAAAAGAGGCAAATCATAACTTATACCAAACCAACGCAAACTGAAAGATGTCCCTAGGACAGAAGTGTAATAATGAAGCAATGTAGCATCTCCATTGATTCCAATTCAGCTACCAAGCTGATATAATAGGAATTGGCAAGAAAAGTTGATATTTTAGCAAAATGAGCATCTGCATCAGACCTTCCTTTGATCTACCACAAAGTTTCATCGCTCTGACTCCTTTGATCACCTACACGCTTAAACACTTGTTTTCAAAACAAGAAGATAGAGCAGACGTTTAACATAGCACCTAACTCATCCCCAAGACAATGGTCTGGAGAAAAGAAGATAAGAGCTATGGGTGAGTGAAAGACCACTTATGGGTGAGAAGTCGACTGCAAAACCCAGTGCTTCAGCTCGCCAGCTTTTCTGAGAGGATATTTCCTATTTGATAAAAAAAAAAAAAACGAGCAGGAGCTATATCCTATATTTGGCTTCTTTTATATATGTGTGTCTTGTTTTACCATTGTTTATGATTACATTTAGGTACCAGTAATAATTAATAATTGTGCTCACGCAACGTTTTCATGAAAAATTAGCAGTGATGCTCTTATTACATTTGAAATAAACTAAAACTAAGTAATACAATCTACATTAACATTGGTCATTCGGTTCTACAAAACGCAACACAGACAAAACGCCATAAAAGAAGACAATATTCACTGACTAATCCGTTATTGTGCTAAAGAAAACAAAAAAACTACAAGTTAGCTTCTAAAAGAAGTCGTTCACCTTACTTTGAAATCAACAAATTTGTTTCTTCTCCCAAAACGCATCCAACTTACTCCATCCAAATGACCCAACGCCTTACGAAAAGAGTCCACATAAAAACAAACACATTGATATGCCAAATCAAGGTGTTTCATCAACACTGAACATTCAACAATACACGTGCATGACTAGGGGGCAGGGGGTTGGGGGGGGGGGGGGGGTTGTAAATAGATTCCCTTTCATCAACAGAAAAGCAAAGGACAATATAAGATTGCATGTTTAAGTGATAAACTTTAAGTGTGCTGAAATTGGGATATATGTTGGCAAAAAGGTAAGGTCAAGTCTAAGTCTGTACATTTAATTTGATTAACAGCCCTTTCTAATCTATAAATCTTGGGTCTACATAAAAAAAAGTCCGACTATGAACCGTCAAAACTTGTTTTGATTAAAAATGCACTGAGATTTTCTAAAAGTTATATTGGAATTATAAAAACTCATTTAGAATCTGATGGCCCACTCACGAAAAAAAACCCATCAAAAATGGAAATGAATCAAAGACAGATATGCTTTCTCACATTCATTCAATGAGATTAAAGACAATCAAAGCATAAATCAAAGCTTATTTTATTTTACATAATATATATAAAAGAAATGACCAATTATTGGGAACACTTTAAAGTTCAGCAAAATGCTGTTAAGGAAGTAAATGCAGACATTTATTAACCATTCAAACTCTTGGTGACATACCTTGAAGCATGTTTCTGTAAGCAGAGTCTGCAATAGCAAACACATGGGGTGGTACTTCATGACGCTTCTTCCCCTTGTATAATTCAATCACCTTTTTCAATGTAGATGGGGAGTCTTTTGTAAGGATTCACAACCACACAAAATAATCCAGAGTATGTCTGAAAATGAGTTTTTCAAAGACAATTGTTAATATTGAAAATTAAAAGAATTCACATGATGGATGTTTTTACAGTCATTACCCTTTCTAAGTAACACAATCTGTGATTTATCTGATATCATGAAAATTTGGCATCAAAATCTATCGTTCTCAGTTCCTAAAGAAGTTCTTTTGAGTAGCTGTTGCCGGGCACTCAAACTTTTAAGAATCTCTGAGTCAGGCACATTATTGAAATTTAAGAGCAAAATTCAATAATAAACAAACATAACGTATGTCAAACTATCTTTCAATATCATGAAATCCAATTTGCATCAAAACAGAACATTTATTAGACATAATAATCCATCTAGATCTAGTAACAAATAGTGGACAATGTGAGATTTTTGTCACTATTGTAAAATGCAGTAAGTAAAAAATTTGAATCTTTGCAGCAAAACACTGCCTGAGCAACCCAGTTGGGATTGTTAATAGATTTTACAAAAGATAAATCTCTTATAAATATATACAGCATCTATATAGTAAATGCAAATTAGATCAAACTCTTCGCATTTAGAAATATGGCCAAGTGTGATTTTTGAATTTAGAGTGACTTGACTTTCGTTTGCTTTTATGTTGACCATATATTTGTAAACATGAAACTTGGCTGTCATAATCTAATTTGTATATATATACTGCATCCTTTCGTAAATCTATCACAATCCCTGAAGGATGAACCCTTCCTCCTCACACCAACCCCAGCAACCCCTCATCCTACCCAAGGCCATGGTTAGGTCCCTTAGGCATCTCCTCCAAACAGCTCTGTGAGCTCTGTGTTTCAGATGTGCCTTGCAAAATAATAAAAAATTTAATTCACCAAACTAACAACAGTAATATAGAAAAAAATGGCAGTTGTTAGACTCAGTTCCCTAGTTCCAGATGGATTATTGTGCCAAAAAATATCTTATTTCGATGGAAGTTTGACTTCATAATTTACTTATCATTGAATGTCAACTAGCAAAATTAAAATACTATCATGCCAAACTACGGAATTCCTCCCATAAATAGCATGTGTGCAATGATGGTGACACCCAGAACTGATTTGGTTAGTTTTTACGTAGGTCCTAAAAAGAAAGAAGAATTTAAATATAATCTGTGTGAACATAATTAGAACTGCAGGGAATTTAATATTTCTGAGCAGTTCATGAACATGCATCAAGGTCTGGAACATCATCTACAAAAATCAATGTTATAACTTGCATATATGTAGAAGGAAACTCAATGGGAGCTAAAGACATAAGAAGAGAACCCCTGTCGATCAAATGTTTCGACCTTTAACTTCCTTACACTCTAAGGGGGCCGGGCACCTAGGTTATGACTCCTACGTGCTCTTCTGCGACTTTTTTGTTTTTGTGGTCGTGGTCTGATTTTGATCCCCGGCTGGTCACCTATCCAAGAACTGAAACGTTGTTACTTAACTATTCTAGTTGGTCATTGCTTTTTGCCATGCTGCCATTTGTACATCCATACCTAGCTGTCATTTTTTATCGTATATATATGAAGCAAGCTCTCATTTCTTCTTGACCAGATCCAGCTGGAGCTCTCCGCTGTTTCAGGGCTCTATTGCGTTTGTCTCCTGTAATTGAGAGCTGTTTTAAGAAGGAATAAGTCGATGCTCCTACAAACCCTTTTATGCCAACTTCTACTGCCAGGACTCCGGCTTTCTGAGGTCACAGTACTTGGCAGATTTGTAGTGGGGAGCTTGGTTGATTCTGCTCTCATAAGGCACTGTCAGCTCAATCATGATAATTTGGTGTGTGGCGTTTGGCTGGAGTACTATATCAGGTCTCAGTCCACTCGTCCTTATAACCTGGGGATGGTTTTCCCAGTCTGGAAAGTCTGCTGAGAGGTTCCAGTCATCAGTTTCATCTAATATACACCATTGGTTGGAGGTAATCTTCACAGGTTTTCCTATCCATGTCCTAGTTTTTCCTGTTCCAACAAAGAAGGGTGCTGTGGTAGTTGATGTTTGTGGTTTTCCTCTAGCCGAACTTATGATTGATGCTTATGATATATATCTTCTTAAAGGCCCTCATAAAAAATACTATACATATCTGTGTAAATTCATTTTAATGTGGCACTGTTGTCAATGACATGATGTAGTGTAATTGAAACTAATCCCACCTAGAACATCAAAACAGCTATAATATCAGTATGGTTGGTCAGTTCTGTTTGAGCTAAAAGTACTCTATATATCTATAAAAGCTGTCATTTCAATAAAATTTTAAAAATGCTTGTTCCCTACAATAACTGACAAGAATCAGTTTTACGACCTGAAGTGATTTTTTTTTGCTTTTGAGTTTAGGTTTTTGCTTTGAGTATGTACATGAGTAACTGTCAAAATACAGTCATCCTATATCATTGAAAAATTTGTAGTATCTTTGGTTGCCATAGAAACGGCTGCCATCTTGAATTTTGACTCAATTTTCAAAATCGATCTTCTCCTTAGTTATGAATAAAATCACTCAAAACCTTGCAGATCGTCTTTTCCATTCAATAACTAAAGAGTGACGTCGGGTTTTTTTCGATATTTTGGATAGTTTTTTTTATTAATTTTTGAAAATACTATAGACTATAGTGAATGTACAAAAACGACGTTTTTATTACCAAAACAAATTCTAAAAAAAAACTGACGTCATTCTATTAAAATAGACAAGAGGAACCTGTGTGCCAAATATAATGCAAATCGTTCGGTAAATGGCAGAGGAGATAGAATTTTAGTATGGAAAAACTACATTTCGAGAAAAATGCAAGTAAAAAAAAAATCAAAAGAAAATAACACAAAACAAACGCTTCCCGGGCAGTGGACAGGTAAGCACCTGACGGAGAGTAGATGACCACGCCCTCCACGAGTCTCCTGCTGCCTTGCAGGCAGGTCTTAGCTGGCCAAAGGCTAAGGAGTTAACCGTGACAGAAAACAACCTGCTGTCTTGCAGGCCGGTCTTGATAGACCAAAGGCTTATGGAGTTAACCCTAAGGTACAGTGGGCCAATCCCTGCTTATCCAAAACAACCTGATTCAAAGTAATATATACAATGATATACCTGGCTTGAACTTTTGAAGATGGCTCTGGAAAAGAACACGGACTGTGATTTTTGGAACATGAAATGTTAGGGCAATTAATGGAAAGGACTTAGAATTAGCTAAAGAAATGGAAAAATTCAAAGTAGACATTTTGGCTATTACAAAAACCAAGAAAAAGGACAAGGAATAGAAAATGTAGGACCAAATCATACTTTAATCTTCTCAGGAGTAGATGTCAAAGATAGAGCTAGAGCAGTAGTAGGCCGCCTAATGCATAAAAGGCAAAAATGCTACCAGAAAGTTGAAATTTGTAAGCATATATGGCTATTAGAGATAAATATTAAACCAAAAGGAAGAGAAATTAAAATATTAATAACATAATGGACCAAACGAAGATGTCACCAAAGAAGAAAATGATTTATAAATAGCTGCAGAGAATTTCAAACCCAAACGGGAATTAATGGTTTTCTAGATTAGGCAACGATGTAGAAACACCAGGAGGAGTAATAGGTAAAGAAGGAGAGACAACTTCTCCAAATGGAGAGAGATTAAAAGATCTATCAGTGAAAGGTAGATGGATCTGAAAAAAAAGCACAATAGAAGAAAAGTAGCAAATATATAAAGAAACACTCCTCAGTTGTACCGAAGAGGTTTGTGGTAGGAAATAAATTAAAGGAGATAGGAAAAGAACTATCGCCAAAGAGGAAGGAAGGAAAGCAAAACAGGAACACTGGGAAGAGTTTGGACAAAGACTTCAAGAAAACTATCAAGGAAAATCAAAAGCTGTTCTAGGGAGCAATGAAGAGCATGAGAAAGACCAAAGCATGCCCAATACAACAAATTAAAAACGCCAAAGGAGAAATAATGAAAGGAGACAGCGAAATCATGGAAACGTGGAGGAAGTATTTTCAACAATTACATTTATACTCCCTCCAGAACGTATGAAAGAAGGAGTACAGATCAATTATTAAGAGTAACAAGTAATCGAGATGAGACAGCTAAAGATGTAGATATCTCAATGGAAGAAATCCAAACAGCTATAAGAAAAGTGAAATTAGGAAAAGCCCCAGGAGCAAGTCAAGTTTATCCAGAAATGACCAAGGGAGAGAGTCAGACAAACTATTACATGCAACATGCCAATAAGCATGGAAATCCAAATAGGTGTCAGACGACTGGAAAAAGGGAATGGCAGTACCAATACATAAGAAAGGATCAATTATGGAATGCTCAAACTATAGAGGGATATCACTACTTAACGTACCAGGAAAAGTGTATGCCAGGATACTGGAAATGAGACTAAGGAAAAGAGAAGAGGATCAGATTGAAGAGCATCAGAGTGGATTTAGACCAGGAAGAAGTGTACAAGACCACATATTTAAACTTAGACAAATAATAGAAAAATTCCTTGAGAGAAACATTGACTTGCACCTGTGTTTTCTAGATCTAGAAAAGGCATTTGACACTGTGAGGAGGGACGAACTATGGCATGCCTTAAAAGAACACAATGTAGAGCAAAATTTAATAGAAGCCATTAAAAGTTTTTACAATAAAAAACCAACATGTGCAGTGAGAGTAGCTGGAAATATATCTGCAGAATTTGATGTAGATATAGGGGTAAGACAGAGTTGTATCCTAAATCCTCTTTTGTTTATGACATTTATGGATTCAGTCGCAAAGGCATCCTCAAAAATAAAGAAAATGAATGTAGGTATGTGGAAGCTCAAAACCAATAAATGTACCAATGCTTTCATTTGCTGATGATTTAGTTGTTTGGAAAATCAGAAAGGCAACTCCAGTCAAATATCAACATAATGAATAATGAGTTAAATAAAAAAAGGAATGAGAGTAAATGCAAAGAAAACCAAAACAATGCTAGTAACTAAGGAAGCTAAAACACAAAATCTTAAATTAGGCAGGGAGAATTTAGAACAAGTTCACAGCTACAATTACCTAGGAGTAATGATTAACTCAGAGGGAAAACTAAGAGAAGAAATCAGCCAGAGAATCCAAAAGGCAAGTGCAATATATAACCATCTAGGAAAGGCATTTGTAGGTAAACAAGAATTGTCAACAAAAACCAAAACAACACAGTTTATTGTCCTACTCTCCTCTACGGCAGTGAAACCTGGACCTTAGACAGTAGAGTGCAGGCAGCCGAAATGAAATATCTAAGAAGAGCAGTAGGGAAAACTAAAAGTGACAAAATCAGAAAGACAACAATAAGAGATAAAACCAAAGCAGATAGCATAAAAACTAAGATAGAAATGAATCAACTGAGATGGTTTCGGCATGTTAACAGAATGAATGACAATAAAATAGCTAAATCAGTATACAGTGCTAAAACTCAAGGTAAAAGACCAAAGGGCAGACCTCAGAGAAAGTGGGAAGAAGATATAAAAGAGGCATTAACGCAAAGAAATTTAACTTTCACGGAAGGAAACACAAAATGTCACGACAGGGCAGCCTGAAGAAAGATCATTTCGGGCATCTAAAACCCATACACCGGAAGGTAGAATGGGAACTGATAAAGAAAGAAAGAAAGAAAGACAAACGCTTCAGACGGTTTCCCTTGTTGTAGCAGCCTCCTTACTCATTCGACAGTCTCTGGCATTGTTACTTATATGTAAATAGGATTATAAATCTAGGCTTAGATGCACTGTTGTGTAAACAAGACGTCAAAATGTCCAGTTTTTTGTTTTTTCCTCTAAATTCTATGCTTGTGCGCGTGTTTACATACACATTGACGCGTAACGCCTCTTATATCACACAGCGATGGGAGACGCATCCAACGGTGTCGGTATAATGAGGTCGAGTCGTGCATTGCCACATTTAGCGATTAACCGCCCATATACAGGTTTTTACTGCCATTTTCTCAGTCAGTGTTAGGGTAATTTACGTCAATTTTGATTGTTTTTACCAACCTTTGCCTACAAAATATTTTGAAGAAAAAAAATTATAAGTTATATGGACATTTTTCTGCCATTAACTTGTAGATAAATGATCATTTTGCCCCGATTATGCAAAGAACAGAAAATCAACCTTTTGATCCAAAACTCAGTCCAGGTGCCCCTCCCCCCTTAAGAATTGATGTCCCAGAAGTGAATTTAAAACTAAAGAAAGTTGCTAGGTGGTTTTTAATTGTTTTATGCGAAAAAGTGTTAAATAGCTATCAGGTAAAAGTATTTTATTAAGTGTTAATGTATCTATTCTATCTTATAACTTTTAATCTTGGTGATTCAGTACGTTCTCACATAATCAGAGAGGAGACCCCTTATTTTCACTTCATTCCCATTCAAATATTTGGCAACGGTATTCCAATCTGACCAACCATTTCTTGTGTCACCGAGACATAAAACTGTTAAGGAGTACCGAGCCATAATTTATTGACACAATTAGGTTCTTTTCTTCACATGACCACCACTTCCGCTCTAGATAGAATCTCTAAATGCAAGCGAGATTCTAACACTTACAGTAACTTTCTCAAATTTATAATAGGATTCGAGTCTTAATCAAGATGTAGATCGAACTGATTCTGGGCACTCCTTAAGAATTGCTGTCCCGTTTGACCCAGAAGTGAATGTACCCAAACAATTTTTTTGAGTGGCTAGGTGGTGTAATTCTTATGCCAAATAGTGTTGAGTATCATTATCAGATATAAAGTGTTTTTATTGAGTATTAATGTATCTATTCTATGTTATGATTTTTATTCTGGGAGGAGACCCCCCCCCCCTGAACCGCATCCCTGGCCACTTTGTTTTATTAGTTACTTAGTATGTTCGCACACAATCAGAGGATGTGATTCCCCCATCCTCCTGAGCACCCCTCCCCCTTATTTTTACTTCATTCCATTGCAAAAATTTGGTGAGGTATTCCTATCTGACCAACTATTCCTTGTATCAAGTATCAGCAGAATATCAATTGTAAACTGTAAGGAGTACCTGGTTCTGGGAATCTTAATCTCAATAATAACAATGGATAAAGTTGAAAATTAGATAGGATTGTCATCTGTTCATCAGTTCCAACTCCAACTTTAGTTTTAGATCTAGACTAATATCAAGATCTAAATTTCATGACCATCAATCAATGAGATGAGACACTTGATTCGCAAGCTTTCATTGTGGCAGCATTAGCTCGAGAGACTTAGATCTATCTTCCGTGTATACACACTATTAATTGATCTCAGTAAGATCTCATGTGATATATTCTGTAAGTTAGAGCTAATCTAGAAGCTAGATCTAAATCTACTCTAGATCTATCTCAATATCTCTAGAACTCTTCATTAATCAAGATCATGACCATTCGTCTCAGTGAATCATTCAGAATGAACTCATGCCGATTCATTACCTCAGCCGGAAGCAACATAGAGTCTACATCTAGATCTAGATAGAGGAGATGATACTTACGTATATCAATCCAGAGAAGTATCTATCCTTTAAATTGAACAAAACAGATGCTTCATTTAGACATGTCAATTCAGCCATATCCTCAACTTTGTTGAATTTAGGTGGATTCATTTTTTGAACATCATCTCTGTGAATAACACTCTTTTTGCCGGTTTCATCCACGACAACTTCAACTTGGTCACCTTTTTCGCCTCGTATACTTGCGGCACAAAATCCTTGGGTTTCGTCTGGAACCCATACTAATTTTTTTGCTGCCCATTCTGCTTGAATAGAAGGATCATTTATAAGTGAGCGGTCAATAGCAAGATAACTCAGTTCGGTAGCAGTGAGGACAGAAGCGCCGTCGAAGTCGGCCATTTTGAATGGTTTTCTTGACTTTTCCGGGATCAGAGGTAAAAGGCGAACATGGGAGAAGAGGGAATTCTCTCAAAATGTGCAGTGAAAGTAATACTTGCGTATCCAATAAGCAGAAAGGTATTGTCCAATTCAGTCACAAAATAAATCTCACAGTTCCGTCTCAAAACGGAAACATGCGAGTAGCACTACAAGCTAATTGAGGTCTCAGTTACGGAAGTACCGACACACCAACCAGGCTTCTGCTATTCTTCCACTGGCTACAAGGAGTCACGTGAGTAATCGGACATTCGACACGCCCTTTTTACTTGACAGTTGTCCGAGCGCGGGAGATTCGTTTCTAACAATTAAATGTTAGTCTCCTCGATCATACACATTAAAATGTGTGATGAGCAAGCGAAAGCATAATTATTTTGTTATAACATGGAAAGAAATCCGATTGAACACAGAGGGGGAGAAGCTGTCAAAACTGCGCCGCAATGTTTTGTCACTCTGAGTCACTGCAAGGGATTCCCTGTTTCCGATAAACGTAACATAACCTTATATGGAAGAAGTAAATCAAAAATAGGCACTGCTGTGCGAAAAGTTAGCAAAGATATTGTGGTACATGTACACCAAGAAACTTAGTTGTGAAGTCCTATATAAAAATAAACTCGTCGGAGACTGCGTTCACTGATTTTCGATTTAAAAAGAAGTATTCTCCAGATCTTTAATCCTTTTTTATTGTCGAGAGGGCAAAGAAGCAAAGTGCCTCTGGCTATGTTATCTTTCCTATACTGGCGCGACTTGTTTGTTAAAGTGTCCTGTTAATAAAATAAAAAAGCAAAATATTAATATCAAAACTGAGAAAGACCGACAAAGGGACACACATGATATGCAGACAGGTTGAGAATAAGAGGGGAGCGGTTTGATAGATGGTGATTATGTGTGTGCGTGCTTCCTGTCTCAGTCACAATATTATTATATGGACGTCTTCCATTTTAGTGAGATGCAATGTTTAATTGTTTTGAGTCAGTTAATGTCAATTAACCCTATACATGTATCATGATGTTAATCCAATGTGTGTATGTCTTTATGAAACGTGTGTATTTTGTTTATTTCCGAATTCAATCAACCATAGCCTCATGTATCAGAATCACTATAATTATAATAGTTGAGGGTCATATCAATTTCACACCGTGACAAATTTGTTTCAGAGTTTAACTAGGTCAGAGGTCCATGAATAAGTGTATGCAAACTAAATGGGTTGATAGATGGGAAAATATTATTGAATGTTTGGATATAATAGATATATGTATATACCATATGTGGTGGTCTCAGGGTTAAATCAGAGAAACAGCAAGATAAATTGAAAGTCAAATGAAAAAATAAGACCTACCAGTAGTGCCCGATAATCACACATAACACACACACACACACACACACACACACACACACACACACACATACATACATATATTTTTACACATATAAGCCTATATAGCCTTTATATGTGTGTATATATATATATATATATATATATATATATATATATATATATATATATATATATATATTAATGTGTACCGGGTGTATGTGTATATGTGTTAAGTATGTGTAGAATTGCAT
>JAXRKP010001096.1:45000-65000 GCA_037039925.1 Doris montereyensis | reverse complement strand
ACGTGGCAAAATCTCAACTTACAGACTTGACTAGCAGGGATGGTTCTTTTTTGTTCTTGCGTGGGGGGGGGGGAGGTTGTAGGCCTACACCAAAGTCATGAGAAGATGTGGCCAGCTTCTTTTATTATTTTGAAATACCACAGTCCAGTGGATGGAACTGCGAAAGGCTACTACTAGTAGTAGTACTACTACTACTACTACTACTACTACTACTACTACTACTACTACTACTACTACTACTACTACTACATATTGCACTTTACTACTATTAGCTAGCTGCATGAGTTGTAGATAGGGATTAGATGACAATTTCTACAACTGCAAGTACTACTACTAGTGAGTGTGAATGTAAAAAATAAATACGTGTAATTGATAATTTGTGAAATAAAAACAAAACCCAATTCCAATCCATGGTTCTTATCAATAATACGGAATTGAAATTAAGAATAACATAAAATTATTGAAAGTGAAGAAATTGAATAATGACTTTATGTGGGTCTATTTAAACTTAAAACAAAATTATGCTCTACATTACAATTATAATATCAACAATGCAATATTTCTTTCCAGTGTCATCATAGATGAAGGAGATTTTGATGTGATTCTATTTTTTTACCCACATCCACAACTAATGTGATCTCGGCGGGTTTTTTAGAATTGTAATATTAGATATACTGCCTTGTAAACAGCCAATGGATCTTTATCATGATCAGAAGTGATCTTCATTGTGCAGTGTTCTTGTGAACTGCACACGGAGCTTCCTTTCAATCATCCGTCTATGGTGGGACTTTATGTCGATCCACCTACCTGGACCAGAGGAAGTGGGTGAGTTTAACTCTAAATAACTCAAGTAAATTGTTCAACCTGTTAGGCTCGGACCCACACCTTTTAAATTGAGAAGCCGACATCTTGCCTCTATACCAACAAGTTCCGATAGATGGGGGAGAATAATTTAATTGATTTAAATTTGATTTGTTATACAATTGAATTATTCTGATAGTCACATTGACATAGATTTGTCTGTCGTGTTTTCTGTACCTTTAACTCTTAAGAATGACAGACTGATGGAAAGTCATATACAGTACACATAATATGGAGTTTGTTTTGTTTCATTGAAATTTACCCCTAAAAGAGAAAACAGCAAAATGAAATTTTGTTTCATTGAAATTTACCAAGTCCACCATTGCGGTGATCTCAGAGTGAATTAAGAGGAAACAGTAAGATGAAAGATAAATTAAAGAAGGAAAGGAAAGAAATAGTACCTACCAGAAGCGCCCGCCAACCGCCCACGCAAAATGAAAGATAAGTGAGGGGAAAGGGAGACTGAGTGGAATTTACTCTGGTTGCCATATGCTCAGTGTGGATTGACAGGAAACCGCAGGATAAAATTGAATGTAAAAGTTTTTTTATTTGATTTAATTTACCCACATCCACAACTAAGGTGATCTCAGGGTTTGGTATGCTGATTGAATTTGTCCGGACTGCCTTGTAAACAGCCAAGGGATCTTTAGCGTGCAGTGTTGTGATCTGCACACGGGACTTTCTTTCTTATAGTCCGTCTCTGATGGGCCTAGGTGTCTATCCACCTACCTGGACCAGGGGGGGGTTGATTTAACTTGAAAAAACTCGAGAAAATTGTTCAACCTTCGGCGGGGCTTGAGCCCATGACCTGTCAGTTGAGAGGCCGGCACCTTGCCTCTGGACAACAGAGTATCTGAATGTGAAATAAGTATGACCTACCAACAGTGCTCGCCTACTGCCCTACAATGTTCCCTCTCAACTCTGTGCGCATGCACACCGGGGAGGAAAAATGCCCACAGTTGAGAAATGTCTGTGCAAACCAATCAAAAGTAGTGTCGGTGGCCGTGTGGTTAAGCTGCCGGACTGAGTACGAGGTCCCGGGTTCGAATCCTAGCAAAACCTAGGTCCGACATTGTGTTTCTTGGGAAAGACACTAATTTGACTAAACATGTAACCCATGTGCACATGGATACAAGCATTAGCTTAGGAGTTTAAAACCTGCGTCAGACCAGCGTCCTGGCCAGGAGATGATTATTAATATTATCATACAAAAGAGCCACAGTGGAGTGAAGTCAAAGGCGAAATATGACAATAAGTGACAACTGGGTTGCACCTGGGTTTGTTCTGTCTTTATTAGTGGAGTTGTCACCTATTGTCATATTTCGCCCATTAATATCATGTTCCCTTTACATTATTCCTGATAAGCTCACGCTCTATGGGCCTTAATGAAATTTTAATTACAGTACACCAATGAAAAACATCAGCACGAACAAATGTAACAACTCCAAAAATTTTGCACACATACTACAAAAGATTAAGAGGGAACATTGCTGAAAAAGAGAGAGAGAGAGAGAGAGAGAGAGAGAGAGAGAGAGAGAGAGAGAGAGAGAGAGAGAGAGAGAGAGAGAGAGAGAGAGAGAGAGAGAGAGAGAGAGAGAGAGAGAGAGAGAGAGAGAGAGAGAGAGAGAGAGAGAGAGAGAGAGAGAGAGAGAGAGAGAGAGAGAGAAGGAAAACAAATACAGCAAGGTGGGAAGCAGAGAAAATATTTGATAAAGAGGAAAGAAATAAAAACTTTTCTCATGTGATTACAATTTGACAAAGTTTATTAATCAACATATACCATTGGAAGGAGAACACAAAACTAAAAATTTACACTTGAAAAAAAAAGAAGTAAACATAAATAAACAAAAATTTGAAGACAAAAACTTGATTCACGCTCAAAGGCAAAGCTCTTGATCTCATTGCATTCATTAAAAATATAATTACCTCACTCAATTTTGAAATTAAATCCATACTCAAATAATTTCATAGTGAACGAAAAATGACCAACAGTTAAATGCATCAGAGTTTAAAATATAAAGAACTTAAAAAATATCTTCATGATGATTCTTTAACATAACAGAATAACATACAATTCAACAGCATATTAACACAACGTCAATGCAAATTGAAGACAATATGAATTTTAATCAGCTACATATTTTCTTATGCCCAAACTTTAAAAACCATATATAACTGATAATTCAAGACTTATTTAAATTTTTTTATAGAAACATTTCCTATATTCTCTTCTCAATATCGTGTTTCCCCACCAGCCCTACTGCTGCATGCCAACAGTTTAAAAAGACAGGAGTTACCAAAGAACACAACGACACAATTTTACAAACAACAAAATTTTCAGGTATTTTAAAAGTAACTCATGATCACATCTTTATGAGATGAATTCAATATCTCAAAAAGCTTAAACAATGCTGTTGAACCCTACATGAATACAATAGCACAATCTAAATACATACATGTATACATGCAGTAAAGGCCAGGTTTTTGAGAATTTGATTTTATGAAATAAATGTATTTTATCTGAGAATATATATTCTACATCAATCTATTAGGATAAGTCCATACTTAAAAACATAAAACAACGATATAGATATATCTACATCACATTGTGTACACATAATTTCTAGCCAGGAATCTAATTTTCAGCCTGTTTTCTTCAACATCAAAAGAACGTTTACTACAAAACCGTTTCAAAGTTCTCACATGGGAAAGGTCACAATGACGCATCGCTTGTGGTAATACACGTTTGGACAGCTTTTTCTCTTAGTTTTACACTTACATACAGATGAGATGATGGGCCAGACATTGTTGTTAAGGTAGAATAACACATTAACTAGGCTATTAATTCAAATTTGACCGTAGTGTAAATGCATTTGATCTACATGCCACAAATCATGGGCAGCACCGCCATCTCTACATGAGTCAGTCACAGATAGTGACAAAGGCAGGATCAGACAATTTAAGATACTTAACAAACAATGAAGCATCAAGTCTGACTACAAACAGAAACATTGAAACAGGTATTGCCAATACATTGAACTGTTAACCACATCATTATATATATATATATATATATATATATATATATATATATATATATATATATATATATATATATATATATATATATATATATATATATATATATATATATATATATATATATATATATATATATGTGTGTGTGTGTGTGTGTTTTTCCCTTACAGTAACTCAGTACAAACAAAATTTTACAGAAAAATGAATGCAAATAGATCAAGAGTTAAAGAATAGTAAGGGCTGGAGCACACGTATTCAAAATAAAAGTGAAAATCATAACCACATTCACATTTAGAAACAGCTCTTTGTCTCAGCAGTAAGCATATGTACAATAGCCTCATCACCCCCTCTATTTTATTGATTTTTTTCCTACTATTTTTCTTCAAATATTTCATCCATACAATACAGATGCAAAGAACATGAAACCATGTTCTCAGTATTGTTTATCTGATGCTTTTATTATGTTTAACATTCAGATTGATAATGGAACACAATTTGCCAATGGTTATTTGAATTGAGTCATACTCTCATTCATTGTCATAATATTAAACTATGAATGAAGACCAGAGCAGCAACTGTCATGATTTCCTATCAGCAGAGGACGATGAAGATGATAAAACAGTATTGAGTTTCTTGTCCTGAGAAAAGAATACATGATAAAAACAAAAAATCAATTAAAAATTAAATAATCCACAAAGAACAGAGTAAAGAGGTATTTCAACTATATCATTATTTATTAATACCCGCCCCATAAGGCATTTTTGAAGATTGGCCATCCCTAAGTTTTATAATTATTGAAAGTTATGAGAGAAATAACTTATCAGCTTTTAAAGGGGGTGTCCTGAGATTGATTCTTTTTTAGTTTGAAGAGATACAATTTTAAGCTTAATAAATGAGTTCAGCATGTTGAAATTAGAGGAAAGTTAATTGAAGGGGCTATTTAAATAGTGTGTCTAAGTCACAATTACATCATTAAGAAAAAATACCAAAAACTATGGACTTTGGCATTGTTGGCTTTAGGAATACCAAATTTCAAAAGGCTGTAAAAAAGTGTAAACATGATGTATTTTCATCATATCATTTTCCAGGAAGTATGATTTCCATTTATTCCCTAGGATTATCTCTCTATCTTGTTTTTCACGAAAATGGACAAAGGCACGAAATTGAACTGATCCCTTCAATTGTGAAAGCCATTAAAAAAAATTCAGTTTCCATCTTGAACGTTTTAGGCCAATTTTCAAAACGAAGCAGTCCTACAGTTTTCATTTTAGAGGCTTATAATTTTACACATAGAAACCTCAAACCAATGTCCTGAAACTTTCGTAGTGATTTTTCGATCTTGAATAGTTTGTTGGTTTAAAAAAACAACAAATATAAGATGGATCTATAATCTGCATCCCAGCACAAGTTAGTTCAGGCTCACCGACTGTTTATCATTTACTCCCAGCTGGCCATTTCCTTCACATTCCCTCTTAACTCCCTGGGGAGCATACAGTACAGCAGCCTGTTAGACACTTCATACTAACTCTGACAATAGTGACAAGATTTGTCTCTGCCTGTATTCACACCTGAGTCGAGTGAGGAACCTTTCTTAAGAGTACATAATTGTGAAAAGACACCAGGGCGAACTAAGGTTTTGAACCAGAGCTGTCCTGATTACAACGCACAACACTACGGTTTCGCCACAATGCCTCCACTTTTCTCAGGTAAGGACTTGCATAAGTTAAAGTTGGGAATGGAAAAAGACATTGACTTGAGAGGTATGCTTTTGTAATTGTTAAGTTATAAAGATAGATAGGGACGAAGATTATGATTACGTCGCTGTGAACATTTTTAAACAATTGAAAACCTGTCAGATGATAAACAAAATGTTATTCAAAATAATGTTAAGAAACATTAACATGGTTGTCTTAAAACTTACTTTATGCTTAGGGCATAACAGTGAAAAGTTTCCTTCTTCAAGGTAACAATCTGGGAAGAAAAACAAAATTAAGAGTATTTGCCATAAAATTGGTTACAACGAAGTTTGAGATACCGAAGTAGAAAGACATTTCAAATCTGTCTTTATTATGTATTTTTATATCATTCATCATCTTAAAAATCAAAAGGTCTCCCGTGACACTGTCATATAACTACTTAGCAATGAAAATGGCACAGTGGGCCTTTACATACTCAATTATTTTAAATGATAAAAATGGAGTGAGGGCAGGCAACCCCCCCCCCCCCCCCCCCCCCAACACTATTTAAAAAGAAAGCAACAATCTATATTTAGGCTAAGGTTTATGATTTGATTTACCTACATTCACAACTAAGGTGATTTTGGGGGAGTTGGTAGGATTTTTAATTTTGTCCCGACTGCCATGTAAACAGCCAAGGGATCTTTAACGTGCACAGAAAGTTGTGATCTGCACATGGAACCTCCATTTTATTGTACGTGTCTGATGGGACTAGGTGTCGATCCACCTACCAGGACCAGGAAGGTAGATTTTGCTTGAAGAAAAAATCAAGAAAATTGTTCAACCGTCGGCGAGGCTCGAATTGAACCCACTACCTTTTGGTTGAGTTGCTGACACCTTGCCTCTGGACTACCGAGTCCCCCCCCCCCCCCCAAGGCTAAGGTAGAGTAAAGTTTCCTTTGAGGTCACTATGGTCCACAGAACCGGACCGTATCCCAGTTACTGTAGCGTGATGCCTTAACAGGTGTCACCAATGAATTTTAAGTGTCATTCCCAATGAATACAATGCCGGATCTAGCTTTGCTAGGATTTGAACCAGGAACCTCATAATCTCAAGTCCGACAGCCTGACCACCGCATAGCTTTTAAACCGTATCACAATTTTTTAAGACATGATCTATTAATACTATTAAAAACACTAGGGCAAGTATGGTGAATGGGACAAAGGTCAACTTCACTGAAACCAAAAGTACCTACTACTACTACTACTACGAGTGCTGTTGTCTTAAGATCACACTCACAGCGTTCAATAAATATAAAGATCTCCACAATTTAGATCTGTTTGGTCTTCTTATTTTGCTATATCCAAGGGTAGAATGACATTTCTGACTAAAGATATTATTACACTTTAAAATCTCTATGGGTGCATCTCAAGATGCATGTTAACAATGCATCTGCTATCAAAGTACATTTTTCAAACTTGATGAGTAATATAATCTGATCTGCATAATTTCTCAAGACAGCAGTCTGAAAGATGCTGTGTTGATACATCATTTCATCTTTGGACAGCGATTTCACCCAGCTCAACTAAAGGGCATTTGCAAACGCATGTATGAGTTCCAACATTTTTTTTGTGATGGTTTGGTAGGTATTTTTCTTCATAAATTCGTATTTCATTGTCAAGCTAAGATTCATATTTAAAACAAAGCTCACTACCCATACAGAATGAAATCCTGGTTATTTACTTCAACTGTTCAACTCCTGCTGTTACTAAATACTATTCACAATTTTCATCATGAATGGTACAAATGAATATTAAATGTCAACTGCTTAGAAACGTAATAATGTATTTAGTAAAAAAGCTGCTTATTCTCTTGTTTTTTTTATTACCGTTTTCAATTGCACAAGCAAAATGGTACTTCATAGCACAGCCTTTGAAGAGGCATCCAATCATTGCACCTTTTCCGTTGCACACTGAACATATCTTTTAGAAAAGGAAAAAGGAATGGGAAAAAGATGAGAATATATTAAATGTTTTTGCGGAATATGAAAGAAAATAAACATTATATTAAAGCAAAGCACCCTCTCCCCAGAAATAAAAAGAATTCCCCCTTTTCCCGACAAAACAAACCCTTCAAAAGGGAACAAAGTTTAAGTTAAACTGTTGTTCTTTCTCACCTTCGCCACAACTAAAATATAATGCAGATTTGTGACAAACTGTACATCGCATGTAGATAGCCGTTTACTGTACAGACAAACTTAAAAAAAAAATTCTCAAAAAAATGTACAATTTTTGCATAAATATTTTTTTCTCATAATTATGTTGTATTTGTTTTAAAAGGCAAACAAAAAAAATCATAAAACATAAACATCTATATAACTAAAAGTCAGAATTTTGTTTTGAAAGTTTATAGTCATTACCGTGAACAATTTGCATGTAAAGGCGATTTGGTCATGTTTTCCTAAATAGCAATGTACGATAACGTGCAAACAAAAAAACATAAATATTCAAGATGGCGACTCTTTCCATGGCAACTAAGTAAACAATACCACATAACTTCATGTTTCAATACACTGATTATATAAGTGCATAATTTAACAGAAAAAGAAAAAAAAAGTAAAAAAAGAAAAGTTTCAGAACCGCATATCCTTAATCATCCATTGTATCTTGATTTGAATCATATCAACGGATTTGGGAAGAGGTTTCAGCTAAAATCAACTCCATCGGCTATTTCAGACAAGCCGGGCAGATCAACACACACTTCACCTCTCCGAACTCTCCTCAACAAATGCAAGTGATTCAGTGACCAGCCAATGGCTTGTCTTCCTTCATATGCCTACAAGGCTATCGATAAGGGAGGTAATCAAAATATATATTTTTAGAACTTGACAAACATAGGTTGTTTCTCTTCAAATAGGTTACTGGCAATCTCGCTTTACTTTAAAGAATAAAAAGGCAACAGAATTTCTCCCCAAGCTGTTGATTTTTAGCAGACTCAACTGTATATGATTGAATGTCACTACCTTCATACCATAATAATGATATTTAATATTCTGCCCCTGTGCAAGAGGTCAGTTAACCACTCGTTAAAAGCACAAAAACTGCAATAATTTCTCAAAATGGTACAAATGAACATAATACTGCAAATGCCGATGAACATAGTACTACAAAATTACTGCATGGTTTTCATAATATGACCTATCTCTGATGAGAATTTGCAGCAACTTCTTTGAGCCATGGCTCAATTTAAGCTTTCCGTTGCTTCAATTTCAGAAGTATGTTTAATGAATGATCTTTGTAAATAATATTCCTTTACAAATCAGGATTGAAGCATTATCGGATCAAAATAAAAATGTACTCATGAATGGCATGACCAAGTTAACAGAATACCAACAAAAAATTAAAAAAAGAAGCAGCTGACCAACAATACTTACTATATAACTGCTTACTAGTCACCGACAACTAAAATAACACACATAAAAATTTAACAAAATTTCTATGAGAAATGAGAAGAAATGTTCTTAACTTTCTATCCCGTTACTTGAACACAACTTGAAAATTATACACCGAATAGGAAAACCAAAGCTAATTCGTTTGAAATGCAGAATTTCTGACAACGGTAAAATCTCAAAGCGTCATGTTGAGGCTGAAACCATCATCTCATGAAAGGGTTCATTATTTGATGAAACATTTTTTTTTTATGGAACAATGATACCTCTGCACATTATCATTTAAAAAAGACATATCCGCATTTGTGTTTCTAAAATCTGTCTTGTTTTGCTTCATATTTGCAACAAATACTGTCAAAACTGAACAAAGGACTACTGAAATCAAGAACAGAGCTGAAGATTCTCATCTAAGAGCATTGGAGACATATTGCAGATCTAGACGAAAATATTCACAATCTTTGCAAATGAATATTATGAAACTCAATACACTTTCAGTTGGTTCAAAAGCATTCAGAACTTTGATTGATTGATATTTAGCCTGCACTGTATATATGTGGTAATCTTAGGTGAATTCAGAATAAGAGGAGCCAAGATAACAAAAATAAGTGAAAGATGAAATGGAAAAAAGTAGGACCTACCTAGTACCAATAATACCCACGAACAACCCACTACATAATCAGGACAATAATAGCACCAGGGCATAATATTAATAATAATTATTTGCCAAAAAAATTATTCGAGCATGGTAATATTATAAAAAAGCATTTGTGAAAAACTGTATTGTTTGAATAGAACAGAAAGAGAAGAGAAGATACTATTTCATTGGATTGTATCCGATAAAGTTTGAGAGAGAGGGAGAAAGCAATCTAATTTGAATAATTTAAAAGCAAAGCAAAACACAAAATAGAGGATCTAATATCATAATGCAAGTAGAGAAAGCACTACATGTAGGTATAATAACTTACTGTTTCAGCAGCATCTCTGATGGCATCATCAAGACCATAAATTTGGTTTCCTATCAAAAACACTCCTGGAGCCCACAAAGCACAAGACTCATGAAGCCATATTTCCTGAGGTACATGCTCATCTGATTTACCAGACAGTTTTCTTTTTCTTGATCCTTTTTTATCACAAGGTAATGTTTTAGACTGCTTAGCCGTTGATATGCTCGAGGACTTGGGAGAATCTTTACTGGGATCACCCTTCTTGCTCTCTTCTGATACAATATTTTCAACAACTGGTAGATCTACCTCTTTAAAGTAAGGTCCAAAAAGATCGCCAAGAGATTGATAGCTACTGTGATGAGAGCAAAAGGCACATGACCACTGCTGATTCTGGACAAATTTTGTTGAACTTACCATCACTGTTCTGTCATTCGACAAGTGAGAGACCATATGTACAGTAGTGCTAACAAGATTGCGAGAATGTGATTGTCTGTGATTATGTTTCTGTTTATTGGCAACAGGTAATGAGTCCTGAGAAGACTGATTGAACACAGAAACAGTATTTGGTGCATTTCGATCACCTTCTATTCTTATGAATGGACCAATGTTACAAGACTCTCCCTTTTTTTTCCGACTCTTGATCAAATCTAATGTCCTACTAAATTTCATGGACTTGAATGAGTCTTTCAATTCATTACTTCTGTCCTTTCTTCCATGAGCAGAATTATTTTTCTTTCCTTTCCTGGATAACTTTTTCTTTTTAGAGGCGAATGTATTTTTGGTAACACTTTTTAGAGATTCGGGAACAGTATAGTCAGAAACTGAGTCAGTGACCTCTGGTTTAATAGTTACAGCATTGGACACCAAGCTACTTTCCCGTTTTCTTGCCTCATCATCCTGAATTAATAGTCGATCTTCCTCTTTGAGAGTAGATATGTTACCCGCCGCCAAGTTATCAGCACAGAGAGCCTTCAATTTCATGCCAGCCTCTTCCTCATGTTTTTCTGGTGATGAATCATCAATCACTATGGGATTGATTTTTTCAATCTTTACACTGATAGTCGAATTCTCCAATGGCTCCAATTTAAGTGGAATCTTTTCAACAATAGGAGACTTTTCTAACCTGACTACTACCTCTGGGAGCTTAAGTTGTTCATTTGGAAGCTGTTTCTCTTTTGCTGGTGGAAGATACTTTCGTTTGTTAACACGTGAACGGGTCACTGTCCCATTTTCTACACATTCAGCCTGAGAAGAATTTTGATTTTTGGAGTCTACCTTTATTGCATCAGACTTACCAGAAAAGTCACTTTCAAGCTCACTTTCCTTGATCGAGCTGTTTAAAATGCACCTTGATGGGGAATATTTTTTATTTACAGGTTCCGGGTCTTTCTGCCCTGGTGACCTCCTCTGTCTCCTTGGAGATGGATTTGAAATGTTTTCATCAAAGTTTTCTATTATTTCTTCCTGAGATAATTCATTCTTCCTAGAATCGGATGCAACGTTTTGATGATGTTTATCAGCAGAAGAGGTAGGTGAGTTTTTTTAGGAGTTTGTTTTGCCTCTTGGCTAGATGAGATGGACTCGTCACTGCTAACTGTAGCCATGAAAAAGTCTGAACTGTCAACACCCTCATAATAGCATACTTCAGCATCTTCATCACTTGCTTCTGTGTTACGTTCATTAGAATTAGACATATGACCATTGCTGGTATTACGCTTCTGTCCCTCTTTATGTGATACCAAGCCATCTTTTTTATCTACATGTGTATTACTATTTACAGATGAGCTCTTCACATCATTTCTTTTCGCTGATGTAGATGATGGTTTTTTCTTACAACCATCCTGGGGATTACCCAAAGCATGAAAATTTCCATCAGAGACATTTTCAATACTTTCATCTGAATCACCATTGCCAGTGCTATCTTGGCGAATTCTGCCATTACACAAAAGTCGAGAAGTTCTCAATGTGTGACAATAATCATTGCGTCGAAACACAAACCTTTCACACACTGCCCTTTCATCAGCACCAACAGCAATGGAACATGGAGTTGTCAAGCGAACAAACTGCCCAGCCTTTTCACCCATTCTCAATTTTGACCTCAATCTTGAAGAAAATCCATTTTGTAGCTTTCTTTCAACATCACTAACAGGGTCTTGATCAAGACTGTCACTGACAGCCCCAGATGTAGACACCCCATTGATAAGTAAAGGCACCTCTGAGAGCACTCCTGGAGATCTGCATTGCAAAGACTGCTTAACTTCTTCATTGAAACCATTCACTTTCCCATTTCTTCGTTTCAAGGAATGTAAAATATCACCACTCTCCAGTTCAGCTGCTTTGTCGTCTCTTCCATTTTGTGATATAATGTCAGGAGCAATGTCAGCAGAGTCAGAAGATTCCAGTAGGTCTGTTGAAACTTTGGAGTTTTCAAACCTTTTGGGACATTCATCGTTGGTATCCATAAGATCTAAAACGCTTGTTGGTTTAGCCTCATATCCCTCCACAGACATATTTAAATCTTTAATAATGTCAGCATTATCTGGATCCAAACTGGAGGATAATTGAGGTAGTGGAATAATTTCACCTTTTTCTTCTACAAGACATGACTCTGTAACATTGTCATCCTTTTCTGAAGATTCAGTATCTTTTTTGACTCCACTGTCTACATTTTTGTCAGCGTCTGGAAGCCTTTCAACCGTTTCTTTTGCTGATGAGCTACCTGGATCGGGCAACTTTGGCTCGGAGCCAAGTTGCCTCAACTCAGCAAAAGGAAGTTCCTCAGCTGGCTGATGAATATGAGAGCTAGATTGACCTGAACACCCGACAGAAGAATCTGAGCTCTCAGCACATTCTTCTGCTGGGTCTTCACCGTTTTTTGAAGCCTCTTCATTTTCATTGGACTGGGATGACAGGCAGGCATCATTAACGACGCTTTTGGGATCCACCACTTGGGTCTCGGGAAGCATTACCAGCTTTTGTAATGACATCAAAGGGTTGTTGCCCTTACCATGTTGATTGTATTGTATGTTTGAAGATGAAGCATCTGATGACATTATGTTTTGTGAGTGAGGACTTGCTGAAGATGATAGTGGACTTGAATAGGGGGATTCAAATCCTGGCTGTCTGAATTTGAATAGATATTTGGGTCGTGAGCTGGGTGATAAGATGCATGAGTGTTTCTTGAAGATGTTGGCGATTGAGTGAATGGAGAAAAGGTTTGCTGATTTCCTATGCTTGTAGGAGAGAAGTGGTGAGGAGAGGGAGAAGGTTGACTGTGACCACTGTAACTAGATGCCATGTGGGCTGGAGAACGTTGTGTTCCACATGCTTGAGCACCTTGATTACACGGTGACCTAAGACCAGTGATCCCAGGGGATGGAATCGGGTTGGGAATGGGAGCTAATGATGGTGTTGGAGACTTCACACTTGAAGAGGAGGGAGTAGGACTGGGCTGGGGGCTGGACTTGCTTGCTGAGAGGGAGCAGCCATGGGAGATGAATGGCCCTGATCAGACGAAGACATGCTGTAGTGAGGTGACCTTGGAATATGATATGGAGCGTGTCTGCTTTTCAATGGTACCTGAACCTAAAACAAGAGAAAATGATATTATCAGGACCAGATTTTAAAGTCACAAAACCTCATCTATGTCATCAACTTATAAACAATAACATAAAGAGAGAGAGAGAGAGAAAGAGAGAGAAAACAAAGATCTGAAAGAAAACACATTTTAATAAACACCAGTATTAAATTTGACGTTCTTCATTTAAGTTTGTGACATAGTACTTGTGGCATGTCAAGATTGCAAACAAGAGCTGATTGAGAAAGGAGCTCTTTTCCCACAGATCAATGGAATTACATTGCAATCCTTGCATCTATCTCACTCTGACATATTGGCTTTGAAAAATGTATCCTATCAATTTTATTTGGAAACAAAAAAATATGATTAACTCGTTTGAGACCAGGCCAAATTTTTGTTTGCATGTACTTGGAGACGTAATTTTATATTTGGAAAAAATTACCAAAAATTTAAGAATCATAACATTTCATGCCCTTTTCATACAGATAACAGGAAACATTGACCATTATGGGACAATTGACATTTAAACTATAAATAACAAACTTAAAAAAATAATAATTTCTATTTTCGAAAAAATAAAATTTTAAAATCATGATTGATCCGAAATAAAACTTTCCAGCACTTTTCTTGGCGTTGTTTTGTTTTAATTGAGTGTGTGAATGGTTTGTAAACAAAAAGTTAAGAGCACTTGTTAGCATTTTAAACATCAAAAAGTCATTGAGGGGGTTATTACTACAGCTTTCATCAAGTTCAGTTAAAATACACTATGTAATCAGACAACTTGGCATTGTTTTGCTTTGATTGAGTGTGTGAATGGTTTGTAAACAAGTTAAGAGCACTTGTAAGCATTTTAAACATCAAAAAGTCATTGAAGGGGTTATTACTACAGCTTTCATCAAGTTCAGTTAAAATACACTATGTAATCAGACAACTTGGAAACCCCTCCCCCCTCCCCCGGAGATTTGTGTGCACAGAAATGGTAAATGAATCTGATTTTCTCAAAGAGAAATATAAAAAGTCACCGTGCATCTCCAACAAGGCAAATGTTTCACAACATGCTCTTTTTCGAATTAAATTGCATTAAGACACATAACACCATTTTATTTTTAGTTACTTACTGTTTGATTGGTGGGGTAAGAAGAGGCAATCTGCAAAATGCTGTCAGCCACATCTTGAGGGTTTTGTTGTGTTGTGGGTTGTCTCATTGGATGTTGAGGAATTGCATGCACGTTAGATCCGGATCTAGTTCCAACTACAGGTCGCTGCTGTCCTTGCACAGCGGTCATCATAGCATGATTTCCAGTTGCCCCTTGTCCCTGAAAACCACTGTTTGAATGAGTAGCTGACATGGCATGCGGTGAGGAACAGTGCGACGCCTGCCCGCCTTGCATGGGTACAGCTTGAGAGTGCGAGCAACTCTGGCTGGTAGGCATTTGATTCATTTGACTCTGACAATGCAAGGAGTTTCCTCCGCTGGTACTCTGGTTGTAGCTTGAGTTGGGACCTGCTACTGGAGTAGGATGTGGGCTGGTTTGCGAATCCACATGGTGATTGTAATATCCTCCCATGACGTTCCCACGAGGTCCCATCATCATGGGAGATGAAGCATTCATATTGGCCTGATTCGCCATCCCATAATGAGAGTAGCCACTCATGCCATATGAAGCGCTGCCACTCATCTGATTCATATAGCCTGCAGAAGGGTACATATTTGTTTGCTGCTGATGCTGCATCATTGGATGCATTTGTCCACTGTCCCGATACTGGGACATCTGGTAGTTGTTGCGAGTATGGCCCATTTGACCCTGAAAACAAAACAAAAAATGATTCAAAGACTTTTTACGGTATGTTATACACATCTAAGAAATAATAGGATTAATAAGACAATCTTAAATATTTCCTGCAAATAGCGAACCATGGCATACAATTTGCACATCAGAAACAATACAGAATTCATGTCTTAATTGTCAGCAGGATATGAAAGAAGAAGGAGAGAATAAAAAACAACTTTGTTTAATACAAATTATGATATAGATATGAATCAAAAGTATTGGCAAAATAAGAAAAATATTGGATCAAAAAGCAACATTTTTTTTAGTCCACACCTTTGTTACCAGTATGTTAAGACTATTGTAACTCCTTATTGCTGGGCACCCAGAAGAAGGAAGTAGAAAGGGTTCAGTCATTACAAAATCAAGCAGCCAGATTAATTAAAAGCTGTAGAGTTCATTCACCATCCTTAAGTCTCTTCATTGGTTGCCACCGCCAGTCAGGGAGCAACAACCTTCCTCTCAGAATTGATTTGATAGAATATGTTCCCACACGCACCCTTAGGTCTATAAATTATAATCTGCTCCCAGTACCAACACACAAATTAACTTAACTCTTTATGAAAGGACCTTTTCAGTACAGGCCTTTAACTTGTGGAATGGTCTCAACCAAGATGTCAAATCATCAAGAAATCACTATACGTTCAAAATGAGACTCAAAACAATTTATTCAAGAAAGCATATATAAATAAGTATTTTTCCTTTGATATAAACCATTTCCTTTGTAAACCAACATCTTAAGTTGTGAAAATTATGTTCCTCAATTTCATCAAATATTATTGTGATTATGATGTGCACTTGTAGGCTACTACTTTTTACTTACATATTCCAATGTTTTTTAATCTTTTGTTTTGTGTTTGTATATCGTAAGTTCATATTCTCAGCCCCTTAGAGCATTTAGACGGATTTGTGCGCTTTATACATGAATTATTACTATTACTAAAGGGATGAGGAAAAGCTCACAAGCCAAAATATTTTAAGCATCTCTGAAAGAGTGCAAGTATGTGTCAAAATCCAGGATGTTGCAGCGGTCTTAACTTGCTCCATGCCCTGTTCTTCACATATGAATGAATCAATTGTTGTTGATGTTTTCATCTTTTCTCTTTTTTAAGAATAGAAGTTAAATATGGAACTGCATGGCATATATGAAAAGAAATCAGTCTCTTTCGAGGCCTGATACATGAATTTATAGTGATACTTAAGAAAGATCTATCATATTTTATATACAAGTAAGAGATGGTGTTTAATGACTTATTTTCCCACTGATAATATTACCATTCTCATCTGTTCACAAAATTTCCATGGCTATAACCCATGTTTTGCATGCCCGCAGCGCCTCTGACATAGCCATGGTAGTTGTCTGGATAATGATGGTTCATGTCTGATGAAAAAGTAAAAGATAGAAATATAGATTCATTGAAAAGTAAAATCAAACCAGAATGAGATTTATCCACAGCAATCAAACTTTACTGGATGCATAATACTGAGTGGCTCACAAACATAGAGTACATTTTACATGCACAAAAATGTAAGCATGTATCTATAAAAGTGTCTGTTAACAAAGCGTTGTGTGTTCACTAAATTATAATAGCTATCTTTGCAAAAATGCACGGTCTACAGGTGACAAAAAAAACTGTATATTTTGATGGAGTCAAAATCCGTGACTCATATAACTGTGTATTTATATTGCCATTCTTGTTTGGAAATACATGTTAACTCTCTTTTTTGTTGTTGCTTGTTATTGTTTGGCGTGTGTTTGTTATTTGCTGGTTTGAGGACAAGATCCAATAGGCCTTCTCGTAGGTTTGTTACATTCTTCTCTCACTGAAGACTATAACAAGGTATTGTGATGGTGAAGACATTCGGCAACAATGTTTTTTTTTTTAATTGGTTGGCACGTGTGTCATACACAGTACGATCTCCATGGGTAAAAATGACACGAGACCTTTCTCAGATTTTTTCAGTGATCAAAGAGAGAGAACAAAGATTGGACTGTCTGTCTGGCAGAACCATCGAGTGAGGAAGGGAAGGGGAGGGTACGGGTGACCAGAGCCGAGACACCCAAGACTAGTTGGTTCAGATCTAGATGTCACACACACACACCTGCGTGGCAGATTATGTCACTTGAATGAGGCAAGAAGAGGTTACTTTATTTTTCACAGGAATTGACTCTTTGAATGCAACAAATTGAAGACAGACTTACCAAAAGTCTGTTGCATTTTGGCGAAGTTAAGCCAACTGTTGTTGCATTTTGAGGGGGTAATGAGCGGTACAAAAAATTTAGTTAACATGAAAAAAACCATGCATTTTGGCTATGGCTATTGTAATTATATTTTAATCATTACTCTCTCCTAAAAATACAAGGAAGAAGAGAGAATAAATGTTTTTTTGAAATAATAATATCTCATGTACACCAAGGTCCAAACATGCAATACAATCACAACAGCAGAAACCTGCAAAGATCGACATCGTGCTACGGTGTTGTGCTATTCTTTCGAAGCAGTTGAATTTTTCTTCATTTTGCTTAAATTCATCATATGGTCCTAGGTTTCTAGATGCTTGCTGAAGCCAGCGGACAATAATGGCCTTCATTTTGAATGATGTTCATTCCTACCTTGATTTACTGTTTTATTCGATCTCACAAATATTCTATTAAATACTGTTTTAGTATCATTTTTAACTTTAGCTACTCGTCATATTTATAGCAACCAGCATAAATCTAGACTGCATATCCACAATGTAGATCTAGTTTTTAAATCAAGATTTACTCCATTTTAATATCATTAGCATGGTGCTGAGTAGTGGTGTTAATGATAAGGAAGAAAGATAAGTGACCACCTTGACTTCTGATTGAGAAAAACATCAGGAACTTTTTTCACGTGTTTTTATAGAAACTTCATTGTGCAATTGGTTGATCTTTAATTTATATCTAATCTTTACTTCTAACATGAAAGTGGTTTAGCGATACACATATATTTCCATCTAAATCATTTCTTCGATTCTTTTACACTTTATAGGCCTTTAAAGGGGGTGTGTGGTTCTGAACATTCTTTCTTTCCTTATCAGCTCCCATACTACCTTCCGGTGCATGGCTTTTAGATGCCCGAAATGATCTTTCTCCAGGCTGCCCTGTCAGTTCCTGCTTCCTTCCATGAAAGTTAAATTTCTTTGCGTTAATGCCTCTTTTATATCTTCTTCCCACTTTCTCTGAGGTCTGCCTTTTGGTCTTTTACCTTGAGTTTTAGCACTGTATACTGATTTAGCTTTTCTATTGTCATTCATTCTGTTGACATGCCCAAACCAACTCAGTTGATTCATTTCTATCTTAGTTTTTATGCTATCTGCTTTGGTTTGATCTCTCTTGGTTTTTTATCATTTCTGGATAAACTTGATCTGCTCCTGGGGCGTTTCCTAATTTCACTTTTTCTTATAGCTGTTTGAACTTCTTCCATTGAGATATCTACGTCTTTAGCTGTCTCACCCCGATTACTTGTTACTCTTAATAATTGATCTGTATTCCTTGTTTCATATGTTCTGGAGGGATTATGTAATTGTTGAAAATACTTTCTCCACGTTTCCATGATTTTGCTGTCTCTTTCCTTATTTCTCCTTTGGCGTTCTTAATTTGTCGTATTGGGCATGCTTTGGTCCTCTTCATTGCTCCCCAGAACACCTTTTGATTTCCTTGATAGCTTACTTGAAGTCTTTGTCCAAACTCTTCCCACTGTTCCTGTTTTGCTTTCTTTGACGATAGTTCTTTTACTCATGTAATCTATCCTATCCTCTGGTCTCTTTGTTTGCAAGTATATCTTCCAGGCATCCTTATTTTCTTTGATCTTAGTCTTGACATTCTCATTCCACCATGCTGTCCTTTAATTTGTTTCCTACCACAGACCTCTTCAGTACAGCTGAGGAGTGTTTCTTAATATATTTGCCACTTTTCTTTTATTGTGCTTTCCTTCAGATCCATCTGCCTTTGACAGATAAATCTTTTTATCCTGGATTGGTTTATTTAGTTCTTCTATTTTGAGTTTAGTAGCTTTCTTCTCTTTCCTTTTTCTGTTTGTTTTCTTCCGTTAATATTTCTGCTCCTCTGCTTACTCTAGGATTCATTGCAATATAAAAAAGAGAGCTGCTAACTATTATGTAGTCTATGATTGACTTTTCACATCTGTCTTCATTTACTCTTGTATATTTGTGGATATCTTTATGAGGAAAGAATGTGTTAACTATTTTCATATTATTCTTTAGGCAAAAATCTATTAGTCTCTCTCCATTTAGACAAGTTGTTGTCTCTCCTTCTTTACCTATTACTCCTCCTGATGTTTCTACATTGTTGCCTACTCTAGCGTTTAAATCTCCTGAAACCATTAATTCCTGTTTGGGTTTGAGATTCTCTGCAGCTATTTGTAAAACGTTTTCAAAGATATCTTTTTCTTCTTTGGTGGCATCTTCGTTTGGTCCATAAACTATCAATAATTTAATTTCTCTTCCTTTTGGTTTAATATTTACCTCTAATAACCGTGGGCTTACAAATTTCCACTTTCTAGTAGCATTTTTTGCCTTTTATGCATTAGGAGGCCTACTCCTGCTCTAACTCTATCTTTGACATCTATTCCTGAGAA
>JAXRKP010001096.1:7500-40000 GCA_037039925.1 Doris montereyensis | reverse complement strand
TCAGCTGCTTGTACTGTATGGGCGGCCACAGAAAGATGCTGCTTGACACCTAGTTTATCGGTTGAAACTGAAGAAAAGCGCTTATCAATTCGAATAATGTTCATACTATTCATAGAGACCGGTGAGAATACCTACTTATAAGCCCCTATTGCCCGAGAGATGCAGTCGAGTCCAGCTGTAACCGTGTAAAGGGAGGTAACCCATTTTCCTATATGAGGCATAATAATGCAATGTACATTGCATGTGTATACAACTACATTATTAGTATAACTACGCTAGACAGACAATATTATCCACGTCTCCAGTGTCAACTTCGATTAAAGACACTGCAGTGCTGACAGGGGCACATTCCGATACAATCCAAGACGTTCCAGTCTCCTCACTGTCCGTATTATTTATTAACCCCGACATAGCCTACATGGTGCGCACACACAATCACAGGCAGCTGCTAGTGTCATCGAGCATCATAGCAATATCATTGCCCATGCCACAGTAAGTAGTACCGTAGACCCTAGACCCGAATGATGCAGGCTAGTGAAAAATTAAATACAAATACAGTACCGTGGAACCTAGGCCTAAAGGATGCAGGCAAGTAAAATGAACAACAAACAATATGGCATGTAAATGGCCCTATGGATACACACAATAGTAACAATATTGTAGCCGACATGATGTATACGGTAGTATGTAGTATGTGGACTTAGTCTACGGAGTGAGTCACAGGAGAACACCAATCCAACTATTCCTTCTTATTAACAACAACAAAAAATGTTAGTGAGAGCTTTTCACGTTGATATGAATAATTGTTTCCCTTGATACTGCAGACAGTGTGCAGTGGTGCACCCCCCCCCCCCCGGGCACAACGTCCCGTTGTATGTAGTCATGCAGGGCATCATTGGATACCGTTCTAAGCATGCACATTATATACAGTTTATAATATAAAAATTAAAATGGGGATTTAAAAAAGTCCCATTGTGACCTAGACCCCGTTGTATCCGATGCCGTGGTAGGCGAGGTCCACTGTACCGAGTGCACACACTGTGACTTGTGACACATGGCCGCTTGTTGTTTTTCTTTACCCTCTTTAGACAGAGCTCGATGAAAGATCCAACTTGTGTAGCAATAGAAGCATGCATGTGCATTATTTACCGGTATACACAATTTCACTTTGCACCAATAACAAAACCAACATGAAAATTTCTTGAGATAAAGTTAAAGGCATAATATAGAGTATTTTTCTTTAGACTACTGTATTTTTTAGAAAGTCTAAGAAACCTCATTGCACCTATAGAGAAAAAAAAAGTATCTTTATAATATATATGCAACCATTCTTGCTTAAAATTAAACTATCATGATGACGATTTGCTGTTTACTAAGTTTGTATTTTAACATTAACACTAGCTACAGTATTTATTATGACAACCATTTTCTGATTACTAAGTTTTTATGTTAACAGCTTTATCACTAGTTAGTAACAGTGTTTGTAAAACACGATGTGTACCGCTTGGCTGCACAAATTAAAAAAAGAAAAGAAGAAAAAACTCGATTCACTCACTTTCATTAGTTTCATGGAAAGAATCTCGAATCACTCTTTGTGGTGATTGGTATGTATTAATGTTTGCAATTTTCTTGTTTACTTTTCATTCCTTCTTCATTGACCTCCCTAAATACATGAACACGTATCAAACTTACACGCACTGGTGGACCAAACCAACAACATATACAAATATTTTAAACCATTCAAAGATACGTTTTAATACACATCACCTTTAACATAGCCATTCTAATTCTAGTGACTTTCCTGTTTATAAACCGTGGGCCCTACTGAGTGATACTCTAAATCAGTGTCAAAGTCTAGCCTGTCAAAACTTTGGATTAACCGTACCAACATATATATGGACCAATGTATTCAATCAGCGGTGAATAGAATCGAGTTAACTTTGTAACTAACGGTTCTCGGTTCTGGCATGATCAACATTCTGGTGTGTTGTATTTATAATAATACTATACTTTTAATGTTGCAAACGTTAACTCCACATCCCTTAAGAGCTCTGGACATGCATTTACTCAAAAGCACATTTAGCGTGTCAGTTTTCAAACTCAATTAAAAAATGCGAGTCACTCGAAATAAAGTAAAAAGAGTTCTTTCAAGGCTGTTAGTGTTAGTGTTACTGTTACTAGTGTTAGTGTTACTGTTACTAGTGTTAGTGTTAGTGTTACTGTTACTCGTGTTACGACCCATAAAACCTCAACTTATCCTCGAGTGTAAAATAAAAATTAAAAAGTGAGTTCGTTCAAGGCTTTTATTACATTACAACCCAAAGAGCCTCAATTTATCATTGACTGTGAAATCAAAACGTAAGTTCGTTCAAGGCTCTTCACTGATTGATACGGCCCACAGGAGCGTCAAGTTATCCTGAGGGTGATAGAACGTCAAGTTATCCTGGGACGGCCCACAGAACGTCAAGTTATCCTGGAGGGTATACGGCCCACAGAACGTCAAGTTATCCTGGAGGGTATACGGCCCACAGAGCGTCAAGTTATTCTGGAGGGTATACGGCCCACAGAGCGTCAAGTTATCCTGGAGGGTATACGGCCCATAGAACGTCAAGTTATCCTGGAGGGTATACGGCACACAGAGCGTCAAGTTATCCTGGAGGGTATACTGTATTGTGAAGTGAAAATGTGATACTAATCTCCTCCTGGACAGCGCTATTGCAATCCTATCGCAGATTTTATTACCCAGCTAGTGTTGTAACCAATTTGCACCTGGGTCGAATTGCAATGGAGAAATGCTTGACATACATTTTTCTCTCTCTCCGGGAACAGACCAGACTTAGTCACTTAGTTTTACACAGGGTTTCAAACAAGGATCTCACGATCCCAAGACCGAGACCTAACAATACTAACATAGCTGTCACTTCACAGCTTTTAAACGTTACCAATAGTAGTCTCAGTGTGTCAAACCTCCATAACCTATAAAAATCACATCTTTTATTACCAATACAGGGTTCCCCCGATAACGACATCGCTGGGACCGAACAATCATGTCGTTATCGGGGATGTCGTTATTCAGAATTTTTCAAAATGGCGGCGAAAGGGGGCGTTACGAGTGAGGCTAGTGAATTGGGAAGATGTGGTGGGGCCCTGAAAAGGGCCGGTGTGTTGGGGGTGGGGTTGGTAGAGCCAGCAGATGGATTTACTAGCTGGTTGTCACGGTCTTGGTACCCTCAGAGATGGAGAAATAATCTCACACGTTGTCATTGGCGAAAAGAAGTGTTTTCATTGCTAAGAATACGTCTCAATTTTGTCAATATTGATCAAATTTTCATGTCAAATGTAGTGTTTACGGCTAGACTTATGTCGTTATTGGGAGGTTTCACGTCGCTATTCGGAGTTTTTTTTACTAATGATATATAGCAAAAAAAAACGGGACCAGGGATCCATGTCGCTATCGGGGGATTGTCGTTATTCGGAGATGTCGTTATTGGGGATTGCACTGTAGTAGTTTCAGTGTGCCAAATCTCCATAACCTATAAAAAAATCACAGCTTTTAAACCTAACCAATAGTAGTTTCAGTGTGTCAAACCTCCATAACCTATAAAAAAAATCACAGCTTTTAAACGTAACCAATAGTAGTCTCAGTGTGTCAAACCTCCATAACCTATAAAAAAATCAGCTTTGAAACGTAACCAATAGTAGTCTCAGTGTGTCAAACCTCCATAACCTATAAAAATCAAAACGTAACAATAGTAGTCTCAGTGTGTCAAACCTCCATAACCTATAAAAATCAGCTTTTAAACGTAACCAATAGTAGTCTCAGTGTGTCAAACCTCCATAACCTATAAAAAATCAGCTTTTAAACGTAACCAATAGTAGTCTCAGTGTGTCAAACCTCCATAACCTATAAAAAAATCACAGCTTTTAAATGTAACCAATAATACTTTCAGTGTTAAACCTCCATAACCTATAAAAAAAACTATCACAATCAATAAAAGTAACTAATATTATAGTAATAAATAATATGAAAGTTTGCTGTGGAATACTTTAGGCATAAAGTTTTTGTCAAATGTCTCAATACGACTGTTTCACAATCACCTTTAACTAAAAATATGAAATGTGAGTGTTGTTAGGCATGTCACACCTTTCGATTGATTCCATCTGTATCCAAGTCTTCAACTTATAAAGCAAGAGGTGTCAATTCAAATTCAAAATAATAGACATAGAAGATTATAGGTGTAGGTTGAAGTGAAGTTGGGCTTGAAGCAGTGAACTCACATCCGCACCCATCACCAAACTGTAAAGGGAAAATAAATTCCTGAACGATGCAAACTACAGTAAGGATGGATTTATAAGTTATAGGTCGTATCCTCGCAGAGGAGCTCTGAGCTCTGTCGGTACAGCCTCTGTTTCCCACACAAGAGGCCCGAGTTTGATTCCTATTCCAGGCACATTTTTATGGCCCTCCTGTCAACACAGCAGCAAAATGGGTAGCTAGGTCTATTCAGACCCTGTGAAAGTAAAGGCAGCATGGGAAACATGTGGCAAATTATCACATTTTGCCACGTACCTTGAAAAAATCAGGACTCTACTCCTGATTACCCTACACTTAACCCTGAGTATGGAATTTACTTTACTTTTATCCCTGCTCAAGTGCAGACTAACTGACTTTACATCATCAAGACCTTTTCTAAGACTCAATACATGTACTCCTACCAAAGGTTGTAAACAATTATTGACAACCTTTGTTCCTACCATGACTTTCGGTTTAATTCGCACCTGCTCGTGTGTCATATATGTGCCAAATCATTGCAGTGCAATTAAAACATTGTGTTATTTGTAAAAATATGTACTCAATACTGAGAAATTACAAAATGGAGCATGCCTGAGACATGCTTCCTCAAACAATTGACTATGTGACTGTGCTTAGGTTGGAGGCTTGAGGTCAGTGGTATATATCATATGAGTCATTTCAACAAAGTAGTGCTGGATGGATCACCTTGATAATGATATTAACACAAGCAACCCCATGATAGCACTTTTTTACTCTTGCTTCAGAGTCTCTATATTAATTCCACGTCTATACACATGTATGGTGCCTATAGAAAGATAGATAGAATGAGAGAGAGAGAGAGAGAGAGAGAGAGAGAGAGAGAGAGAGAGAGAGAGAGAGAGAGAGAGAGAGAGAGAGAGAGAGAGAGAGAGAGAGAGAGAGAGAAAGAGAAAGAGACAGACAGACAGAGACAAAGAATGAGAGATGAGAAATGAGAGAGAGGGAAAGAAATGATTTTCAATAATTCACATATATATGTAACATAAAAATTGAGACAAAAACAAAGAACCACCTAAATATTAATGTACACATACTGGTTTATTGAAGTAACTAGATGTCCTTTCCATTTGATTAAAACAATGATCCAAACAGAAGGTAACTTAAAACAAAACAAAGAAAAAAGAATTGACAGGTCAAAGGTTACTTGGTGCAGGCGAGGCACCATCAAAATATCAGCTCTACAAAATGAAGACCACAGGATTCAAACAGCATTTTTTGTATAAATATGAAGACACAGACAAAAACATATTTATGCCATTGCAAGATACATCATAGGCATGTAATGAGCAAACATTGGATGACGTATATCATTGCAAATTGCAGTGAGTTGGTAATGGAATAAAAAAAATCAAAAGTACCTATTATTCAATGAATGTAGCAAAAACAAGAACAAGAAAAAAAGTTAAATCACAAAATAAGGCTTCTACTCTTTTGTGTTATTTTTTCACAATCTGTATGACATCCTCATCTGCCATGGAGTGAGCAAGGCCTACCCGCTGAGGGCTGTATTTTGCACTTTGACCCTGAGAAAACAAGTACATGTTCTGATTAGATAAGATTGTAAAAATAATAAATATATCATATTTGTTGGAGACCATTCTATGAGAAAATCAACATAATATTGTGTAAAATTTTGAATTCCATAATTTTTCTTATCACTAAGCCGACTGTAAAACAATGATTTAATGCAGTGCAAACTGATGTACTTTATATATATATATATACGCTACAACTACAATGCATGCAGCTATCACCATATCTCACAATTGCGATTATCCTACAATGAATGTGCGAACAAAGCAGTAACTACATTTATGTAGCCCATTCAGTGTTCAGTAGCTGACCGCTGCCCTCTAAAACTTTATTTACCCAGGACTAATGAAGTTGTTCCCCTTTTCGATGTAATATTCAGTTTTTGTGCATGTCAAATGTAATTTGTAAGTTATCGCTGCGAGTTCAATAACATGGGTAAAGGCCAGCACTGATCAGAGATGGAGAGACAATTGAACTGATATTGGCAGGAAGAAAATAATAAATCATTAAAATATTCTACTACTAATCATAATTTTATGGGCATAGCCTATACTATACTGGCATACACTTTTATACCCATATCACAAACTGTAGGACATCTACCTTTTCATCTTTTAGAGACCTGTTATTCCCACATGTTATATTTATCTCTCTACCTTGTATTATACTAAATAAGTACCTTACATGACAGAATCCCCTCCCCCCCCCCCCTCCCCCAAAGCAAGAGCAACATATTACCTAAAAGCATCCACAAAACAAAAACAAAAAGCCATTGATTGGCATTCAATTAAGAAATTTGCTACTTACATGAAAAATAAATAAAGGCAAAAATTAACAACAGAGTTGAAACACTTAAACAAAATGTACTTGGTTTACATACTTACCCACACTAATGCATACTTAAAACTCTGGGCAATTGTACGGTGAATCACATGGCACTGATCCAAGGAAGAACAGGAAAAAAAAACAATTTAATATAACATGGGTCAATATTTGACATTAATATAGCACTTAAAATATTATATAGAGATTAACTTAAGTAAATGACAAAGTCAAAGATATTTTAGACTTGGAAAGCACAAAAAAAAAAATTGGTAATACATTGCCTCAAGGCTAGTTGGTTGCTACTTTTCCTTCCCAGCTGCTAAGATACTGGTACTCTTACTCTTTTACACCTGGGCCATGTGGAGAAATGTGTATTAAATCTCTTTCCCATGGAACACAAAGTCACACCTTCCATTGCCAGGTTTCAAACAATGGACCTCGCATTCCCAAGGCTGTAGCCTGAGCACCAGGGTACCAACACAAATTAATTAAACCTACATTTAAACTACTAGAACACTTGTACAGATGTACATTCCGATATCTTGATATCAAATGCAAAATATGAGTATCTTGAACTGATACTGAAATACTCACCACATGTTCACAGGTTGCACCTTGACGAAGAATCAACCCATCATCAAAATCAGGCTTCTCTGTAAGATAAAGAATAACAGAAATCTTCAATTTTAAAAAATACTCCATTCTAGACTTGAAATTCTGAAATTCCATGCAGCAGAGTTAAGCTTGTTTATTTCATTGGAATTTGCAGTCTATCATGTGCAGTGATCTCATGGTAAATTGAGAGGAAATAGCAAGATAAAGTAGTATCAGTACTGCCCTCTAACAGCCCACAGAGGACGTAACAAGTCTATTTCATAGTGACAAATAGGGACTACTGGATAAGTTAACTCACTCACTGCTGAGCACTTTTGGTTCAGACTATTGAGAAGTGCTGGGCATTTTTGTACACAATTTTAAAAAATCACTGTAATTATACTATTTGAAGTAGATATATACTTGTCGGTAATGGCAAAAAGTGAGTTAAAATTACAACATCCTCCCCCTTTTCCTACACATACAAGAGAACTAATTAAAAACAACCCCAACCCCATCAAAGAATAAAAAGCAAATTAAAGTACCCATGCTCAATGTTCAGCGTAGGGTAACCCCCAACCCTCAAAGAAAAATCAGCTTACCTCCCCTTTTCTTCGTATAAACACGTAACAATGCAAGATGTTCCCATACTGAATACAAAAGATAGTCCAGGTTCATTTTCATGTTGCAACTAGAAAATGAAAAACAAATATTGAAAAATGATGCAAACAGGCTATAATGCAACATAAATAGATGGAGTGTTATTTCAACCGCAGCTCTTTAAACACTACAGGAAACAATAAAACTTGAAGGAAAACATACAACTTGGAAATAATTGACTCCACAATCAAGCGAAAAAAAGGAAGATCAATATACATAGGAAAAAAGTAAAAAACAATAAAACTGGAATGCAGCGCAATCATCAAAATCCTAAATTAGCCATCAAAATTCCTTTTACTTAATAATATAAGAACACAAAAGATAATAATTTCCCCACAAAATGCGATTGTATATGGATTAAAATAAAACAAAAACAAAAGAAAAATTTCCCAAAAAAATTCCACAGAACATTATTCAATAAATGGTGGTGAAATCTTGAAGATTTTATATATATATGGAAAGACAGTTTTTAATCACAACTACCAGATTTGAATCTTTGTAATGATAAAAGATGTCCTTAACCCATTGCTATTCAAGGCTTAATTAGGTCATTTGTATAATCCCTTCAAGCACAGAGAAGTAACTCTGCAACATAACAACATGGTCTCAGCAAAATATTTCTTGTGCATGAACCACATGAAGAAACTTAATTTACAAAATACTTTTAGTATACTCTGTGCTGCTTAAAATATCTTCATTCCACAAGGAATTGAGAAAATAAAACGTCCTTTCCTAGCAGATACACACGTGTGTACTTAACAAGAAATTTTGTCAGTCTTCAAAATTTAACGGTTTTGTTAACCAGTGAAGCATGAGTAAACAGATACTTTCATTTTAATGTATTCTCCACTTCCTGAAAATAATAGAAGTAACTTATCAATTGTTGTTTCAACGCAAATAAGCTCCAATGCAAACTAGTACTTTTCTTATTGGGTTATGTGGATTGAAGAGTAATGGATTAAAGACAAAACCAACATCTGAAAAAAAATAAATTAAAACACTCAGGTTTTTGGCTATTGTAATTAAAATTATCTGCAATACCTGACAACAACAGAATGGGGCCGTCTCGCCAGTCTGTCAACTTCTTCTATGGAAATCTGATCAATCTTATTATAAACCTGAAATACAAAATGTTGGTAAACACAGATAATCAAGTACATGCATGCTATTGTAAATTCTAACTCATATAGGTTCGAAGAATAAGGAAGTTATAAACGCTATTTTTTAATAGAGGGAAACTTATATTTGATCTTCAAACAATGTACTAAATGAGATTCAAAAACATACATGTCCCTTATGACGAACAATGTCAAAAGCTTTGACGAGTTTGAATGGCTTTCTTTTCCTTTTGTTGTTGGATGGATGAGTGAAAGGAGGGGGATGTGGAAGGAGATTGCACACCCTTCTTGTCCCTTTCTTTTAATTTATTTTACGTTTTTGTTAAAATTGTCTGATACCTTTTTTGAAAATATGTAATTGCTCAAACATGTCAAACTGATTGAACATCTGTATCATCAATCTTTATTATTGTAAATGCTGGTTTTCCTTTATGACTAAGGGAACATACTATAAATGACTTTAAAAAGACCCCCAAAACATGTGCTAGATATAAATTAAATTGAGCCCAAAGGTCTTAAATGAAAAGATCAATACGATTTACAATACTTACATATAGGCATGGCATATAAACTCGGTTTCCCAGGATGACATCCACAAACTCATCTGACGTACAGTCTTCCCTAAAGAGAACTTCTGCATTGAAGATTTCTTAACAAACATTAAGGAACATCCATATCATGACAAAAAAATCTTAAAAGGTGAAAAGATAGTAATGTGTAAACAAAGAGAAAATTAAAAGATCAGAGCCGAGGTAAAAAGCCGTTTACGAAAAGAGTTAAAATAAAAGAAACAAAATTTAAACAATAAAAAACATCCCAACCAAAAAGAAAAACCAAAGATGAAGAAAAAGAGAGTTGAGGACTGGTAATAATGAATTATGATGGTTGAAATCCGGGCAGTGGACAGGTAAGCACCTGTACGGGGAGTAGATGATCTTACAGTACAATGGATGCTAGAATAAGCAGAGGAGCTAAAATATCTAGTGATCATCACCTAGTGATAGCCAAAATGAGATTATTAACTGAAGAAAACAAACAGAAAAGGAAAGAGAAGAAAGCTACTAAACTCAAATAGAAGAACTAAATAAACCAATAGTAAAACAAATGTACCAATCCAGGATAAAAAGGTCTATCAGTGAAAGGCAGATGGATCTGAAGGAAAGCACAAAAGAAAAAAGTGGCAAATATATAAAGAAACACTCCTCAGTTGTACAGAAGAGCTCTGTGGTAGGAAACAAATTAAAGGAGATAGGAAAAGAACAGCATGGTGGAATGAGAATGTCAAGACTAAGATCAAAGAAAAGAAAGATGCCTGGAAGAAATACTTGCAAACAATTTATTCATATTTAATAATTAAGAAAAGAAAACCAAACCCATACAAAATCATGATTAAAGTTCAAAGGATACTGTATTCATGTAGAATAAGCTGGATCATTTTCTCATTAGTCTTTGTAAGTGGCACCATAGAATTAAAGGATATGCCTCCTCCCTTCTTTGGCTGAATGAAAAAATAAAAATAGCAATAGAACCATGTCATTTAAGAGCACACGTAGCAGGCAGTGTACATGTAAGTACTCATCTAAGGGTAATAAAATAGGAAGGCACTTAACAATGATAAGAATACTTTGTACAAACGAAATAAAAGATAAAAAAGACACACATTTTGCAACACCATGAGCAACCATACACATGCAAAATAAATCACAGTACATTGAATGACAATCAGTTAATCATGAAAACAACTGTCTACAGATCCTTTATTGTACAGAAGGCATAAGACAGCCAAGATGCATGAAGTGAAATAAATAACCAGGAGATTTATGGAAGTGGTCCAGTTCCAACTTCTGACAGGAGTTGGTAGATAAAAAGATTCAGGATAAAGACAAATAAAGAGCATACACATTTGAGTGTTACAAATTCAAATAAAATATTGTTAAAACCTCAACAAGAATTCTTTGAGACAAATGCATACAATGTCAAACAAAACGCCACAAAACAATAAATAGATGCTAGAAATGAAATGGGTTACCTTGAAATATATATTTGGTTTTCTTGCATTGAGACGGATGCCAACCTGCTCTAATTCTTTTTCAAGGAGATCCCTGAAAAAATATTCAAAGACAAGAGTTCAGACACAATTATGGAAACTCAGAAATCAAATGGGTTTAACAATTATACCCAGACATCTGCACACAAACAAATCCCCCCCCGCACTGCTGCAAAAACATCAACAACCACTCCACCTGAAATAAACAGATGAGATAAGAGCCGGATGGATACAACCTGAAACTGCCTTCACAAAAAAAGCATTGATGGAATGAATGGCTATCACAGAATTGAACAGGTAATAACACTTGAGTCAACTGCTACCTTTGAACTTCACTTTTAGTTGCGTCTAACATGATGATGACAAGATCAGCCGTCCTTGCTACAGCAATAACTTGCCTTCCTCTGCCCTTGCCTGAAATTATTAACACAAGGTATGTAAGAAACAAAGAAAAAATGAATATATTTAATATGACTATAGCTATAAACGAAACTAAAATGGAGACCAACGATATTTATTGCATGTATAATAATTTAGTTAACATGTAAAAATTACCAAGACATACCATTAAATCAATTAAATAAACTAATACAATAGGCTCAGGGTGAACAGGGGGAGTTAAAACTATATATATGTATAAAAAAAGAATAATGTTTGGAGTAAGGGGAAACCAAGTGCAACATACCTTGAAAACAAGGATGGATATAAATTCACATATATGTAGAAACAGGAAATTCTGCCAGCAAAAACTACCAGCCATTCACATAGAAAATTTATAAATTATAACAGTAATAGAAAGATGTGACAATCATCAAGGTGTAAATATAGGTCCTTGCTCCTTTTTTCATTCTTTAAAAGAAAAATCCCCACAAAAAGTTTAATTCTTATGTGCTCATTGGGACCATTCAAGTGATCACATATCTTAAAAAGGAGGCTGTCATTGTATTTGTATCCTCTTACCTTGTGCAGCACCCTCAATAATTCCTGGTAAATCCAACAATTGAATGTTGGCTCCATTATACTGAAAGAACATAACGTTTAAATTGAGTTAAAAAGAGTTAATTTAAAAAAATAACTACATGATATATTCAAGACAAACTAAACGATCTATTCAAGGCAAATTTGAGACATAAAATAAATTTAAAATTGAAAGTAAGCATATTAAGTATGGCATTTCTGAATTGAAGCAAAATGATTAATTACGGTTATTATTCAGTTGTTAAGCATGTTTAGGATCCTCAATATTACATTTAGACGAAGGATGTCTCAAAACTGACAATTTTGGGCAAAACGTGGCTTCAAAGACTGGCATAAAAATATGTGACAACGATACACTTGTTGTTGTTACTGATCCAGCAGGACTTGGACATTTGCCCTTCGGCCCATTGCCATATAGTGGTATCTGGAGGTGTTTTTCATATGTGGTACTTCATGTTAATGCCTTGCCAAATTTGTACTTGAATATTTCAAACAGGTATAAACAGAAGTTACAATCTCTCAGTAAAGGCCCCTGTCCGGGACACAAGCATCATATATATATATATATATATATAATGCATCCCACAGTTATTTGAAGATTTTTCTTTATCAGCTCCTATTCTACCTTCCGGTGTATGGGTTTAGATCCCTGAAATGAGTGAAAAATTACCTGTTTGTTCCAATCAATTTAACTTATGTATTGGTGTAATGAGTTGAAATATGTCGTTGTTTTTCCCCCTGACGCTTCCGGTTGCCATGGAAATGGTGGCCATCTTAGATTTTGCCCCCAAATTTCACCAACTTCAATATCGATAGGCTTTTTCATTTTTCAACAAATTTGTTTCAAACTTGGCACACACTTTATTTGATACAATATCTAAATTTGACCAGATCGGAGTTTTGTTTCATTAGTAAGTTTTGATTTTATGAATTTTTGAAAATAGCATATGAGAACAACCCAAAATATTGTACAAAAAATTCAATTTTTCCAATATAAAAAAAAAGCATCTGATCATTTCTTTGCTTTCCCCACTCATTATCCATACCAAATTTCATGAAGATGTGTTGAGAAATAAAAAAAGTAGATAGGAAATAATGAACAAAAAGGATATTTTGAGAAAATTGTATTTTTCTCTTATTTTCTATTATTTGAATACATTTTTCTCCCATAAACATAAGAAAAGAGTAAGATAATACTTTGAAACATCATAAAACCTCGAGAGGCTCTCAACTACTTCTTATTGACACTGTTATAAGTGCACCAGCACCTTTTTTACTCATTTTGAGATGGTGCCTTTTGACAATAGGTGCGCGGAATATGTTTCCTATCTTCCGGCCAATCTAAGGCAACATTCATAATAGATCCTCAAATATGTTTGTTTTGGATAGCATTTATTGTGATGATCAAAATAAGTACCAACTTGCCATACTTTAGATAATATTTCTGGCTTTTATTGTATAATAGCTGTGTTGAAAGATAGGCCTGTATTGTTTCTAAAAAAATAGTATAAATTCAAAGAATCGATACTGAGCTTCTTTTATGATATCATTATGACGGGAATGAACTGCTCTATCCACTAATATGCCCCCCCCCTCCAATTATTAATCCAAGTAATTGTAGCTTTGGACGTGTTCTAAATTCTCCCAGGCCAATTTAACATTGTGCTTTAGCTTCCCTAGTTACTAGCATTGTTTTGGTTTTCTTTGCATTTACTCTTATTCCTCTTTTATTTAATTCATTATTCATCATGTTGATATTCAACTGAAGGCAGCTTTCTGATTTTCCACACAGAACTAAATCATCAGCAAATGAAGGCATTGCTACATTTGCTGGTTTGAGCTTCCACATACCTACATTCGTTTTCTTCACTTTTGAGGATACCTTTGCAACTGAATCCATAAATGTGATAAACAAAAGAGGACATAGGATACAACACTGCCTTACTTCTATATCTACATCAATTTCTTCAGATACATTTCCAGCTACTCTCACTGCACATGTTGGTTTATTGTAAAAACTTTTAATGGCTTCTATTAAATATTGCTCTACATTGCGTTTTTTTAAGAAATGCCATAGTTCATCCCACCTCCCATTGTCAAATGCCTTTTCTAAGTCAATAAAACACAAGTACAAGTCAATGTTTCACTCAAGGAATTTTATTATTATTTGTCTAATTGTAAATATGTGGTCTTGTACACTTCTTCCTGGTCTAAATCCACTCTGGTGTTCTTCACTGTGATTCTGTACTCTTTTCCTTAGTCTCATTTCCAGAATCCTGGCATACACTTTTCCTAGTATGCTAAATAGAGATATCCCTCTACATTTGATCTTTTCTTGTGTATGAATTGAAGATCTGTATCTTGTAGAGTGTAATCTTCACTAGGCCAAAAATATTGTTCTTATTCTGCCATGAAAAGCTCCAATGGGAAAATGTTCACATTTTCTTCCCTGAAGTAACTGAATGTAGAAACTTGGCCTTATAAACTACTGATATATTGTATGAAACTTGATATGTAAAAGAGATAAGGACTTGAAAGTGATTCAAAGGGTACACAATCTGGTATTTTGCAACCTAACCCCCCCCCCAGTATTTATATATACATATATATCTATATATCTGTAGGTATGACGAATGTCATGATCTTTTAAATGATATTATTATTATCTGTATAATTAAGCCCTTATACAAAGGTACTTTACTAATTTGTATAGCAAATTGTTTTACAGCTTTTTCAGATCAGTTATACCTATGGTATTCTTAATGTTGTGTTGGGTGAGTGTGGTAAGCTCGTATGTTTGATTGTAAAGTGCCTTGGGATTTCGTTATAGGGCGCTATATAAATAAACTTTATTATTACAATTATCTGAGCCTTTATATGACAATCCCCAGGATGAGACAGAAGTTTGCAGTTGTCTACAACTACTTTCTCTTATAAACAGAATCTTCTGTAATGCACTTAATGTTATAATCACTTCTAATTTCTCCCTAAGTACCTTATATTGCATAAATAAGTATATACGTCTTATTACCCTCAAGCCTTTTCAAATTATTAAGGTTCACATAAAAACCCCCACAAAAACAAACTTCAATTGAAAGAAAATATCAAGGAAGGTCTTTCTAGTGAAACCAATAAAGATGATAATTTTCATACCTCAATGACACCAGGGATGCAAGTGAGAGTTGTAAATTCATAGGCTGCACATTCACTGGCAGTAGAAGTGAGTGTACTCAACAATGTTGACTGTAAGTAAAGAAGAGAAGAGTAAGGTTAGTCAGATGAATAAACAAGATATATCTTTACAACCATACACAGTGAAACTCTCTAAACACGTATATCCATGATATATGGGATGTGACGTGGTAAAATGATCAGATGCATGCTTCTTTCATACTTTTTATTAATATTGGAGGCCTTGATCCAATAGAAAAGCTCATTTGATGCACATGATCTAAACACAGTTTCCATTTGTCTTCCGTCATTGGAAACTAACCTCATAAGTCAAAGAGTGGATTTACTTGTTTCAATCTTTCAAAAAGTTCACCTCTAACTGTGCAAGTCCATTTTGTGCACAACTGATTATTTCTTTCCATTTACTACATTCTAAAATCTTAAATAGTTATCAAATTGAAATCCTAAAAGCGTAACATGCTTTTCCTGAAAAATCACGTCACATGGGCTTATGTGCTTAGACAGTTTCACAGATGATATGTTATATTGCATGTGAAGTATACTGACAATAAATATTATTTAAGCCGGATAGGAACAAAGACAAGAAAAATACAAGGAATAGATAGCTATCTACTCTCCTAAAAGAAAGCACGCTTTCGTCTCACGGTGAGGCGATGGATGCCGGTGTAGAGGTTATGGGTTCAATTCCCATGGTGGCCAAGATAGTTTTCTGTCTATTCCTTACGTTTGTCTTGTCTTTGTTCCTATGGGGCTTTAATATCATCTAGTGTCATTATGCTTCACTTTCTGTATACCCCTTGCCCCATTGTTTGTCTTTTAAGTTATATTGCAGTATCACACACATACAGGGCATGATATTCTCATTATGAAACATTTACATTCTTAATCATCTTTCATGACACATTCATCTCTTTTCATTTACAACTGTAATGGGACATGATAAAAGAAACTAATATATTCATACAGAGTTGTACGACTATAAAATATTAAAGTACAGAATTAGAAACAATGAAATCAAGACCGGAAATTAAAAGTTATTCTAATTGCTTCAAATTTCATGAATTACCTTGCCAACTGAGGGGAAACCAATGAGAGCAACTCGTGCATCACCAGATTTCATAACATCAAATCCTTCACCCTGGGGAAATATTGTTAATACAATGTTTATGAGAAAACCATGAAACTCTTGTAAAGAAAACAGTGAATCTGACATTTTGCATATAACTGCACAATGGGAAACGAATAGAACATTAAGAAAATAATAATAGAATAACACGAAAAGAAAGCTTCTTCCAAAGATTTACTTTCAGAATCTGTCATGCCACTCAAAATTGAACAAAGGCGGAACATTAACAGAGATTGTGAACAAAACCAAGGGTGTATAATTTAACTGTATTTGAAAAATTGGAGGTAGCTACTTATATCATAAGAGAAAAAAAGGAGGGTTGACAAGATATAGAATACAGTTTTTTAATATTGTGAAGAATAAAAGATATTGTTGAAATTTACCTGACATCACTAACATTTAAAATATTGGGGTGACTTTGTGTGTGCTGTGAGATATATATCAAAAATGGATTTTCAGCTAAAATACTTTCAAAAGATGCAGGTGCAGTGAATAAGGGTCACAAACACAAGTTACCTTCTGGCCTGTTTTCCCAGTTGGTTCTAAAAGCTGCTGACGTAATTTAGCAATCTTTGCTTTCAAGAGACCAAGATGATACTCAGTAGCTGAAAGTAATAAATAATAGGGTGAAAAAAGTAAGTTTTTCCTTTTAAAATTAAATGAATGAAATCAACAATTACTAAAAACCCCACATGCTTACCCATATTACATTAATTAGGCTTTATAAATCTTCATTTATAACTAAAACTGTTCCTGTTACTCTTTGTCTTCTTCCTAACACAAAAAATTCTTATAATTTACTCAAGAAGAGAACTCTGAATACCATAGATAGCTATTTGGTGTTATCAGTAATTCATTGTGATCTACTATGTCAAAACTTTTGAGAAGTCTAAATGGATAAACATCTGTATGGCCTCTTTTAAGTTAAAAGGCAATCATACATTCTTGTTGTTATTCATAAGTTTAACAGTAATTAGAGCATCTACATTACGGCTCATTAATTCTTTGTTCACTGTCCAGCGCATTTTCCACAAACAATGACAGAATCTGATAAGGATAGAATTTTACAGATCAAAACATCAAACAGAAGAAAAGTTGTTTTCCAGACAATATTTTGATCAGACATCATGCTGATTAAAGGACATAGTGCCGATCAGGTGCTTCAAATTCCTCCTTTTGGGAACCACCAAGGGGAAATAAGAAAAACTTTTGGATCTATGACAATCCATACAATGCTTCCTCTCCAAAACCATACACATCCCCTTTTATTAATTTTTTTTATATCAGGCCTGAAAAGTTGATACTAAACATATTTGATAGATTTAGTGAAAGTGATTAACTTTGTCAACGAAATGATGGATAAACTGATGGTTTAATAATTTATAATTATTATAATGCCAAATAGTATCCAGTATATTATCAAAATATGGCAAGTTTCACAAAATGGTCCATTTCCCATTTCCCTCTTTGGTCAAAATTTACCATGTTATATTTCTTACAAGTGTTATATTGTCACTCTCATTCCGCAATTGCCTAAGTCATAATTTTGGCAAAATGAGTTATGATGCTACCCATAATCACCCCTACACAAGTACATTATAACGGTCATTAGTATGGTTTAAAAACAAAATTGATTAAATCCTCATTTTCAGGCCAAAATCCCCTTTTGCCTACAAGCCATAGTTTTGACTAAGGCAAGATCACCTCTCTTAGCTAGATGCTATAACTTTATAGGTATAAATAGATTGATAGGTAGATCTATATAGAGATAGATTGATCGATAGTTCGATAAACAGTTTGATAATTCGATAGATAAATAGATAGATATAGCTAGCTAGAAAGATAGATAGACAGAGAGACAGATATATATATATATATTATATATATATATATATATATATATATATATATATATATATATATATATATATATATATATATATATATAGATAGATAGATAGATATAAGATAGCTAGAGATAGATATAATATAGATAGTTCAATAATTCTGATAGATAGGTAGATAGATAGATAAAAATAGCTAGAAAGATAAATAGACAGAACAGACAGATTGATAGATATAATAGAGAGAACAGACAGATTGATAGATATAATAGAGAGAGAGAGAGAGAGAGAGAGAGAGAGAGAGAGAGAGAGAGAGAGAGAGAGAGAGAGAGAGAGAGAGAGAGAGAGAGAGAGAGAGGAGAGAAAGAGAGAGAGAAAGAGAGAGAGAGAGAGAGAGAGAGAGAGAGAGAGAGAGAGAGAGACTGAGAGAGAGAGAGAGAGAGAGAGAGAGAGAGAGAGAGAGAGAGAGAGAGAGAGAGAGAGAGAGAGAGAGAGAGAGAGAGAGAGAGAGAGAGAGAGAGAGAGAGAGAGAGAGAGAGCAACTATAGGAAGATTGATTTGAATCCAATGAGCCCAGAAATGTCCTTTTCGCAAGCTAGGTAGTTGTAACCACATTTCATGTGATGTGGCATCAATTGTGTTGGTGTCTGTCGGGGATCATGAGGACACTAGTCTATCACAGATTATTACTTCCAAGATGTTTTGAAGCCCTTCATAATGGTGGACAATGTAAGTCAGCAAACACTGTCTCACTTACAACCCCCTCTTTTGTTTTTCGTTAGGCACAAAATCCGGGGGCAGAACCCACTGAAGTGAAATTTGCCCTCCCCCTTTTTTTCCACTTGTACTTGGTGTTCACATTAGTAATATCAGTCGGAGGGTGGGGTGGGGTGGGCTGTGACCCGCCCCCCTTATTTTTACTTCATGCCCTCAAAAAAGTTGACAACGGTATTCCTAGATCTATCTGGCCAACCATTCCTTGTGTCACCAGGAAAACAAACTTACTGCAGGGAGTAGGAGTACTCACTAGATCTAGAACTGTTCAGTTCAGCTGTACTGTCGACTGTACTGACGTTATAATTGCATTGACACCAGACGACCCTAGGTTTTTATAATTCCCATGTATGTGATAACAAAATTCAATTGAACTAGACAGATCAATAACTAGATCTACCGGTACACAACACCGGTACCAGTAAGAGTAATTTTACTCCTTCCTCCCTACCTTTATTTTTCTGAGTTCTTGCAATCTCCTTTTCAATCTCTTGAATCTTGTCTAGAATACCCATTTTGGCGTTCCTGGCTTTGGGTTAAAAAAAAAGAGAAGTTGAGATCTAGATAGATTTATTCAAACGCAGGCAATTTTATTATCAGATCATAGGCCTTGAACTTAAATATAACACAACCTGGTGACTTATTTCAACATTCGACATCATAATAACGTGTTGAATGTTGAGGACTTAGTTGTCTGCCCTTTGAAGTATCGAAATAAAATTTTGGGAGATCGGTCAGAATACAATACTCAGAGTCACAGGACATTAGCATTGTGTGATGCCGGAGGTATTACTTAGATCTAGATTCTAAATATTTCTCGTTTGTTGTCTGACGAAGGGTTATACCCGAAACGTCACGTGTTTGTTCTGTCTTTATTAGTGGAGTTGTCACTTATTGTCATATTTCGCCTTTGACTTCACTCCACTGTGGCTCCTTCGTATTAGGACACTAGCTTAACTACTGCAACTTTCATTGAAAAATTGGTCTTGTATATTAAGATATATTAAGAGTACATGTATTGCCTAAAAGTTGTCATGAAAACAAACGCCTTCATACATTTTTTTATTTTCTTTTGAAATAAGACCTTTGAGGATCAAATATATGAAAGTTGTAACTTTCTTTACATAGTCGGATTTATGATTGCAGGAGTTAGTAGTTAGTACTCATGTTTGCTATTCATGGAAGGAATAAAATGTTTCAATAAATAATATTACTTTGTGTTGTGTATGTAATCTTAAGTTTAAACATGTAGCGTATCACTAACAATAATATTTTGTTGGTTTAAGCTGTAGGCATGAAATCCTACGAGCAAGTGAGCTTTATCTTTGAGTTGAATGAAATTAACTGACTGTGAAAGGTTGTGATGTGGCAAGTTACAGTTTCCAACAGTTGAGTTATGTATCTTACCTATTGGTTACAAAACGAAAGTTGACGAGGGCGACAGTTGAGAAGGTTATTATAACATGATGTAAGCACTATTTTATAAAATGTCTTTAGTAACCTGAGCACTCATTTGAACACTCTCTATTTCAAAACAACATAGGAAGATTGAAATACGAATGTTTAATTCTGTGCTATTAAAAATTCGTGAGAAAGCTGGATCAAAGCTTAGATTTAGATTCTAGATTTAGATTCTAGATCTAGATCTAGATCTAGATCTATCTCTTTATTATCTCCGGCATTTTTTTGACAATAATCTGCCGGAATTATTTTTTTCTGTGAGTGAAACATGTTCGTACCAGTCAAAAGAAACCGCCCCTGACATGACTCAAAAGTTAACAAACATATAAATTTTATATACATCAAATTATTCTAATTGAATTTATACAGAATCTTTATGATAGTTTTATTTTTATGCCCATGGGAGGGGACATAACTGAGAATGGGGTCTATGCATCGTCCTTTGCGGTCGCTGAACAATGGTGTTTACATGGGTTGGCATGGCCAATGCGTGTAATGTTAGTACAGGCCTGGAAGAAGACTGAGATTTTGTTCTACGTTGACTGATATTGTTTTTTTCGCTTTGCGTTGAGCTCATTTGAAAAATGCCAAGGCTTTTGAATCATTGTAAGAGGAGTGCAACAAAACCTACGATTTTAAAAGTGGGTTGCATGAGTCAAGAGACTAGATCTAGATCTACATTTCAAATTCATGAAACACAGTGTTTTATGAATGTTATGTTGGTAATTTTACTGGTAGGTGGATTTGGTGCGTATTGTTCCATGAAACTAGATCTAGTCGTTATGACTTGAAACCATAACATAATAGATTCTTTTATCATATTAGATCTAGATTTAATCTCTTATTTGGAATTTCCTTACTCAGCAGGGAGTTTGTGTCACAGGTGAGAACACCACACTTGCCCAGACTGTAAACAGCCAAGGGATCTTTAACTTGCACACAGTGTTTTCGATCTGTATACATACAGGACCTCCTTTTTATCTTTCATCTCCGATTAAGTGAAAGAAAAAATTGGTCCATCATAGCTGTGGTGATCTCAGGGTTAGTTAATTGCCAGGTGAATGAGTGAAAATGAAAGTGAATAAGTAGAACTTACCTGCAGCTCCCACCAACCATCCTCTCTCCTCATGTAATAAGATATATTATAAGATATATAGCCCTACATGTATCCACTTGTGCCTTACTTTATGCCCCCTCATCCTCCCCAAATCTCCTTCCTGTCATAAGTCTCCCGAAAGACACAGATCTCAGGAGTCAAATAAATGCTTGCAGCAAGCAAGCGTAGTATGTCAGGTTCTGTCGCCTATATCTCTGAAGGTGATGTAAATCCAAAATAACAGAATCTGAAAGTGACTTCCTTGACTTAATGCTCTATCGCTGAAGAGTCATCCGACTTTACTGTCTGGGCCGCCTTGTATATTGTTGCAGTGATGTGCTTCCATTCCTGTCTGTTTTATACTTCCCACGTGACAATGTGTCACTCAACAATCAACTTCCACCTAATGGGTTGCTACAGTATCCAGTTAGAAGAAAAGGGATGAGGATTTGTTGGGAATAAGTAAGTAGGAGACAAGTCCTGACTTAGGGTTAAGTGGTGTTATCGTTCTTCTTGTTATATGCCTGTCAACCACTCTGGACTCCTCCACCAAGTAACTTAAGAAGAAAGAGAATATCTGAGAGTATTTCAAAGATTTATATCAAAAACATAACTGACCAACAAGAAAGAAAGAGAAGCGACCTACAAGAAAGAAAGAGAAGCGACCAACAAGAAAAAAATAGTATGCCTAGCACTATGTCCTTTGCAAAACAGATTTACAGCTACTTGTAGAATTTGACATTGGTTTAGATTTTCCCTCTCCTCACACACTCACTATTTCAACTCCGTTTTCCATCATCCTTTCCACTGATTTTCTTCTTTGATTTTGATTCTATGACGTCAATAGAAACTTCTAGAACATGATACTTATTACGTTGTATTTGATAACTAATGAGAATCAAGAACTATTGTGAGGAAAGAGGACTAGGGTTGTGAGATCTGGCAGTAGTGGCAGTGGAAGTACATGGATAGATGAATTAGTTGTGATATGCATGGATGAGGGGTGGGAAGGAATAAATTGTTAAAGCTGTCCTTGAACTAGTGTGTAAAATATAATAGAAATAACGAGCCTTAGCCAGGACTAAAACTTGGACCACATGCTAACAATGGCACAATAACAAGGCTGGTTAAATAAATTTAAAAAGCAATATTACACTTATTTCGAGAGAGAGAGAGAGAGAGGTAAAGTTGTACATTTATAATAATGATTATTATGTCTGAGAACTTACAAAGACAGGTAAAGGGGGATTGTATCAGCGGTGTGACCAGACTTCAGACTGTGTCACATGTCACCAGTCGGGGCTACAGACAAAAGGCTTTCAGATGTTTTCTTTTAACTCTGAATCTGAATGATTCTACATGGGTCTGCATATTGATGAATACATGTACTACACATAGGCACTTCTAGTACAATGTAATGGTTTGTTTGATTTTGCGACATCACACAGCAGCAGGTTTGGAATAGCAGTTATGATTGGATCGTATTGTTATTTCTCCACTTTCCCCTGTCTCATTGGGTTTAATAGCGTTATTGTAATAATAGTCCCTGGGCTTTGGATGTGTGGCTTATCATGACAGCAATTAATTCTAACAAACCCCTTACTATTTGTTATGTAATGTGGGGTAGGGGAAAGAGGGGGAGTTGGGCTTTAGACACTAAAGCGCAACGGCCCACTCTATCCTCCTTCCTTCCTTCCCTCCCCCTAACCGACCATTCGCTGCCTCGTCCCCCAGTATGACGACTGTCGATCCCCAGCCTGGTGCTGTCCATACTGCCTTTTGACTTTGAAGTTTGCCGCTTACCGACATGAGCCTGAGGCGAATGTTGGAACTCAATCCTGTCTCCACCGACGTTACGAGTAAATTGGTATTATTCATTGTAACGTCATTATGCGCACCACCGTTAATTTTCTAGGCTTTCAAAATAGATATTTCTGTGTCGTCAAAAATAAAAAAATCTCCTGAACTTTTTGTACTTTATTGATAGGTCTCACCAAGAAGCGTACGCTGGTCGTAATTTCGTCAATATTGGATGGTGGTAAATATCGTAATAAAGCTGTCGTAAAGTTTTACATCGATGTTACAAAATAGTACACTCATGTGTTTACAAAAAGGACGAAATTGGGTGTTTAATGCCTTTCTACAGCAATTTTCACACATGATGAGAAAGAGTACATTCTCAGCCATCACACACAAGAAACCTCGTACAGCTAGGACAATGTGATGAAATTTGATGAATATTTTTGAAAATGTGAAAATCTGGTCTCGCACACTGGTTTTTATTTGCAAAACTGCAAAAAAATCATACTATAAGAGCAAAAATCCTAAATAAATTTTAAACGATAGTTTACACACTTCGCTATCGAACAATATCCAAATGGCTCCGCTATGTGTCTTTCTTTCATCTCCAGACATGTTTCTTGTAGGGGTGTAAAAACTTCACCATTGAACAATGTCCAAATGGCTCCGCTATGTGTCTTTCTTTCATCTCCAGACATGTTTCTTGTAGGGGTGTAAAAAACTTCGCTATTGAACAATGTCCGAATGGCTCCGCAATGTGTCTTTCTTTCATCTCCAGACGTGTTTCTTGTAGGGGTGTAAAAAAAGGGAAGCATGGAGGTCTTGAATGTAACGTTGGTGGACCTTTTTTTTTTGACGTAACACAAAGTGGTTAGGAATTAGCAGGTGAACTTGTAATCACTGATTCCCAGTCACATTTTGAACACACTCAATGAAAATGATTTTCAAAACTGATTTTGACTAGAGATATTAAACTACAACGTTTGAAACTGACTTGGGCTGTCTATTTTTTAAAACCTGCCATATTGAAATAAACGCTTTTTTAGATGCAACAATCTATCGAGATCAAGTAAATCAAGTCTAAAAAGATTTCTGCACTCACTATGTTGTTCAGTTTGAAAGAAATTTTTATACAAGAATCAATTATCTGCCCTTGTCTGGTCATCTCCTTCTGCATTCTTATGTATCTATCGCTTTCATTTTCCGTTTTCTTTGTCATCTTACCAACTTCTCTTTCTGATGATTTGAATACTAGTTCATCACAACTCAATTTAGCACCAAATTGTTTCAGCTTTTTTTTCCTAATGAAAGGGATGACCATTGTTTGTTTTAAAGAAACATAAAAAAAGCAAGAGAAAAAGCCTCTAGATATAAAAAGCCATTTATAATGATAAAGAATAAAGTATAATAATGAACAGACATATATATATATTTAGAAAATTTCTATTTATTAATTCTCATTGATTTTCTGTTTTTATTTCTTCCTAGTTGATGTCCCAAGCCAAGTTGAGACTCTTCTTTAATGTGAATGATGTCGTTGATTCGGACAGTTGGGCAGATTTCCAGGCTGTCATCTTGTCATCAATCATTTATATCTGTAAAGCCATGCAAATCATTGTTCTGTCTGAAGGAATCACATTGTATTCCCTTTTGTGAGAAATATACACATCATAACTCAAACTTATCGACATCAAGCTTTGAAATCTTTATTCAGAAATAATTTAAAAAAACCGTTCTCAGTAAAGATTTTCAATGAAGCAATTTCAAGAACTTTCTTTTCTTCTTTAAGTGGAAAACAAATTGTTTGTTTGATCAAACCATCGCACATTTTAGTAAGATTTGCTTCAACTCATGGAAATAATTCCTCCAATAAAAACCAGACAGCACTAATTTATGTAGTGGCTATATTTATATTCATGATTGGGGCAGCTTATGCTGGCGTTCCTCTTTATAAAGTATTTTGTCAGGTGAGAGCAAGAGAAACCTTTTATACTCTTTCATTAATTTGTTTGTCTTACAAATTTTCAATTCAAGCATTCATTTGTCTACCTGTGATGTCATTGTTGTTTTGTTTTGTTTTGTTGTTTTAAAATTATTATTTTTGTCACCATTGTCCAATTTATTGTGATGCCCGCAGAGCCTCCATTCCATGGTGGGATGTGTTGCGCACATGAAGTATTCACGATTATTATTATTACCTGTCTGTATCTAGTTTCAGTTTCCTGATCCAACTGCATAAAATGAAGATTTGTTTTACTGTGAAAGCATCAGTGCATGTTTAAATTTTAGGGGGCTTGTTAATTTGCATGCAAAATTGCTGTTTGTTAGACAGTGTGCAAAATTTGTATCATGATATTAATGTCTTAGTTATAGTTGACTAAGTGGCATCGTTGAGCTACCAGACTTGGGACCATGAGGACTTGGGTTCAAATCCTAGCAAATCTAGGTCTGGCATTGTGCTTCTTGGGAAAGACATTTTAAAACACACATTTTCCCAAACTTGACCCAGGTGTGAATGGGTACAAGCACTAGTTTGGGAGTAAAACCCTGCATCAGACTAGTGTCCTGTCCAGGAAGTGATTATCATCACCTGTTCCCCTTCGTGCTAAAGGAACTGGAATACACTCTGGCTCTATGGGCTGTAATGGCCTTGAAGGAACTATAGTTGACTTGTGGTCACTGATTATTAATTTTCACCTTGGCAATATATTATTTTTACCCAAGTGTTTTGTTGGCAATGTCTTTACTCCTACACAAGGCTCTTGTATGGATGCATTAATATAGCATGTGTGTGTAATAATCTCATGAGAACACATATATATGTAATTTGTGTTGGTCATTAATCCTTGGTGTTGTCTCCATCTTTTTGCCTTTATCATTCTTTTCCTTCACTAAATTAAGAGACGGTTTATTTTATCATATCATTTCTTAAAGACTTGGTGTCGCCTAAATAAATGCAGTGTGTCAATCACAGGACTAAGAAATAATTTCAGAATATTAAAAGGCCTACATCAATATAATTTTTTTATTAACATTACTTGCATACATGTGTACATATACATTGCATATAGAAAATTTCATCTGGATAATATTTCAAATATTTATGAGAAAAATATCTACACCTACATAGTCAAAACAAAAAAAATTACTTTTTATTTTTTTCATATTATGTTTTAGTAGTTCAGCACGTCAAGATTACAAAATATCTAAACTTCATTTTTATATTTAAAAAGTATAGATTAAAATACCTTATGATTTATAAAATATTCAGCAAATGAGATGTACAATAAATCACATATATTTATAATATACAATGTCTATAATAATATATATATATATACGGAGGTCTGATTGGGCATCATTGATTCATTTATTTCCTATTACACGTACTATTATAAATTCTCACTGCAGATGTTAGAAATTATTTTTTCTGTCTTCCACTTTTAGTCGTAATGGATATTATACAGTTACTTCGATTTGATTGATTGATTATTTTTGATTGAGGGGATGGGATGCGTCCATGTGAAATCTAATGAATTTGTTCAATGTGCTTGTGAAAACCAATTCAGACGCAGATTGTGTGTTTTCAGTGTTTTTGTTTGCTCTTTTAATGACCCTGTCAATTTTCCTCTTACTTTTGCTAAACAATTTCCTCCCCAGACCGAAAGACAAGAACTGAACATACTTTCAATCATAGCCCTGTAGAATAGAGTGATTAGAGTCTTGTCTATTTTGAAGTGATTAGGCTTTCTTATGAAGTAATTCCTTTTATTTGTTTTAGTTAATACAGAGTTGACATGTTCTGTCCAACTTAGATTTTCATCTATGACAACTCCTAAAATATTTGGAGTCCCATTCTATTACCTCCCTTTTGATGGCTCATTGAAATAGTATGTCAACAACCATTTCTTTTGACCTCTTATACCAAATTTAACTTGAATGCACATAATCTATAATACACATTTGGCCCTATGTATGTTTTATACATGCTTTTTATTATTTTCTGTCTTTCTTTTCTCTTTAATGTCAGGCAACTGGACTTGGTGGTCAAGCCATTAGCAAAGCTCATGAGATTGCAAAAATTGAGTCCATGCAAAAGGTAGACCGTCAAATCAAAATAAGATTCAATGCTGATGTAGCATCCAGCATGAGATGGAACTTTAGACCACAGCAGACAGAAGTGACGGTAATAAATCGTTATATCAATTATTGATGCTTCTATCTATTTCAAGCTCTGATGGTGGTTAAAAAATTCTTGCATTTTTCAATTAAAATCTACCTTTCCCCAGTCCTGGTAGGTGGTTCGACACCCAGTCCTGTTGGAGATGGATGATAAAAAGGAGGTCCTGTGTGTAGATTACAACACTGTGCACGTTCATTAAAACTCCCTTGGTTTTTACAGGGTAGTCCGGGCAAAATTAAAAATCCTACCAAAACCTCCAAGTTCACCTAAGTTGTAGATTTGGGCAAAATCAAATCCAATCCATCTATTTATCTTCTCATCCCATTTTCTCCTTGCATTTTGTGTTTGGCACAAACTCATAATTATATAATTTGTTAGCAGCTAGTGGCATCAGGGTGATAAAACTACAGAATAGCACCAAGGGAAAGAAACGGGCCCAAGCAAGGGGACAGAACAGGACATTGGAATTTTACAGTTGCACTCCCTTTGTCCGCTGAAAGTGAAACACGTAGAATAAGGATGATGCATGATGAAAGGATGGATGTATATAAAAAGTACAAAATTGTACTGTATATTTATGAATAATTATTATTTTAATTTGTTGCTAGCTATTTAACCTGGGGTTTTAGCTTTGATCAAAGAAGATAGGCAAAAATAGAAATTACCTGCTCAAAAAGTAAAAGATAATAAAAGGAAAAGCTTATTTCATTTACAGTAGGTTGAGTGCGACAACTAATGGATGAAATTGAAAACGGAGAAGAGAAGGTTCCTCAGTCATAGATACCAATAATATTTAAGAATTGTATAAGTCTAGCAGATTGAGATGTAAACAACTGATTTTATTTCTCCTATTGAGCTTAATCAATGGATTCCATTGTATTCAGATGATCTTTATTGATCTTGAACATTTCCATATTGGACAAGCTGAAGATTTGTTTTTCCACTATTTTCAGAGGCTATATAGGTCATTTGACCTTTAAATGCCCCATACATCTCAGAATAATCATGGAGTTTTAAAAATGATTGAACATATAGTAATCAACAAGAACAATGCACATTCATTCATCATACTAATATTATAAGTTATAGAGCTCCATATCAGTGGCATTTTTAAAAGAATTAATACTGTTTGCATTTTTTATTTTGAACAGTAAATTATTTCATGATTTGACTGTTCGTATAAGGAAAAAATCATGTCTCACATAAGTAGAACTTCCTGTAATATAAATCTTAAATCTATCTCCCGAGTAACATTTACATAACATTTACACGAGAATAATTGAAAAATGTATAGGTACATTACATGTTGTGTAATTTCACTGGTGCTGGGTATAGTTGGCAGAAAGCCAAAGAGGACATTCAGCTGGCATTATAAAAAGCTCACAATTTCTTTCCTATTTCTAATAATGTTTTATATGGTGTGTTTGAACTATGGGGGTTTGGTGGTGATTTTGTCCCACGTATAATCATACACACCATTATCGGATTTTTCTATCTCAACAGCTTTTTCTTCTTTCATTTTCAATAGTGTCTGCTTATTGTTATTGTTACTGAAGTAAAAAACATCTTAAAAATATATTCTTTCAAGGTATTACCAGGAGAAACAGCCCTTGCCTTTTATACTGCTATGAATCCCACAGACAAGCCCATTATTGGCATTTCTACATACAATGTGCTTCCATATGATGCTGGGCAATATTTCAATAAAATCCAGGTAAATGTGATGGTAGTAATAATAAAAGCGATGGTAATAATGATAAATTGCATATATTTGGTACAATTCCATGGGTGCCCATGCTCAGTGTGCTGTACAATAGTAGAGGAACATGTATGCAATATAAATACACAAAATGGATTACATAATACATAGTAGAATGTATATTACTTGATTGCGTAATACAAAAATTACTTGGCTTGTTGATTCCTTACCCATATAATGCTTCTTTAACAGATCAGTCATATTTCTTTGAGTATTCCTTACATCATTTACTTGCTTGAGTACTATTTTGATTACTCTTGAAGGTAAAGATTCTTATATTGTGATGGAAGAGACTATTTCAAATAAATGCCAATATACACAAATTTTAAATGAACAATTTTGAGATCATTTTTTTGCCAAAAGATTCCCAATACTGTTTAGGATGCATTTGCTTTCATATTTTATGTCTTTGTTCGCTTGCAGTATGGGAATACCTGTTTTTAAAAGCCCTTTTCAGCATAATCCTATCCCTCTCCGTTAAGTTTTGTAGTCCTTATTAATTTTATTCAATTATTCGAGTTAACCTTTGAGTTTTGTTAAGTATTGATATGCGATTTTTAAACAGTTGTTTTTCTTTCTCCAGTGTTTCTGTTTTGAAGAACAAAGACTGAACCCTAAAGAGCAGGTAAGTGTTGTGCTTATGTAAATCTGTTAATCCTGCTTGTACGGAGTGTCAACATTAATATATTATAATAAAAACTAAATTTTCTCAACTGCCTTGTAGTTGTAGATGGGGGAGGGGGGGGGTGTATGGAAATGCCCATATGGAGTTGAAAAAAAACTTCATTTCATCCATTTTCATATTCATCCTCTTTTGTGTTGAGCATCGAGGGAGGTGCGACGTTCTTTGGTAGGCCATCTCAGTAGTAGTGTTGTGTCGCTACATCTCTAGATTGAAGTGATCAATCCATTTTTTAAATTCTTCACCGCATTTTATGACTGTTTTGAAACCTTCAGGTAGTCTTGTTGCAGGGCATTGCAGAACTATGTGTTCGGTGGTCTCTGCTTTTTCGTGACATCGAGAGCAAACTGGCGAATCTCTCAGCTGCCATCTGTATATTATGTGCTGTTCTGATATGCCCAGTCAATAATCGGTTTGAGCTGACCCAGTATTTTCTTTCCAAGGTCTGGAAGCCTGTAGTTTGGATCATCGATCAGTTGGCCACCTTGAGGAGTCATTTTTCTACTCTCTTTTCCACTGATCATTTAAATCGTACCTGGCTTGTTCTGACTGATAAAATGGCCATCTCAGTAGCTCTCTGGATTGGTATATTGATTTACTTTTAGTGTTTCTTTATCTTTAATCCATCTTTTGCATGTTCTTCCTCTGTCCTTTTGACCTGAGTATTTGGTGTTATATACTCTTGAGGCTTGCTGATTTGGTGGCCAGACCATTTTGTTCTCTGCTTATATATAAAGTGCAGACAGGGTTTAATACCAACATTTAATCTTACATCTTAGCTTCTCCACCCATCCCTTCTTCACATGTTTTACAAAGACATTTCATCTCACATTAGTCACATGCCATGAATTTTATTTCGTACATTTTACCAAGATTCCAGATCTGGCATTAATAGCAAAGTGTTGGAATAAATATGGGATCTGGCATTGATAGCAAAGTGTTGGAATAAATATGGGGTCTGGCATTGATAGTAAAGTGCTGGGTTGTCTCTTTGTATCCATTGTGATATTTTGGTGGATAGGAGAAGTGCCAGCTGGGAGTTAGCACTAGTAACAGTAACAGCATTGGCTTTATGTGTTCGTATTTCTATCTCTCTATCTATGAAACCATCTCTGTAAATTTAATATGCTTCCTAGATATTTAAACTCCTGGACGTGTTTCAATTTTTTGTTGTTTATGTAAATGTTCAGAGGAATTGGGATTTGACTGATTTTCATAACTTCTGATGAGAAACAGTGCAGGCTGCTGAAGAAAGTCAACAAGACCTGGTAAAAATAAAAAGGTTTTACTGTCCCAGCCTCACTGCTTTCCAAGGGTAAAATGTATGCGCTGGCCTGAATTTCTTGATTATGAGAAAGGAAAGAAGAGAAACGTAGTTTGACTTCTCAATCAAACAGTATGAAAATTGGTATACATTTATTCTTAATCATGATGACCAGACATTGCACTGCAAATGGCATTGTCCTTAGTGGGCTATCAAGAAGACACTTCTTTGAAAGCTGGCAGCCCCAGGTTTTTTACGAGAATTGTTCATTATTAATATTAGACAATATAATACTTTGTTCTGCTTTTCTTACTTGAGTCAGGTATGAATAAGTATCTGTCTATAGACAACAAAGGATATGTTCAGAACACAAGTTGGAGGTGCCTGACAGGCATTGTCAATATGATCCTAAGGGAGATGCATTTGAGTCCAAGTCCAAAGGCCTGCAGGAAATAAATGATTAAAATTTAATTCAGAGGTGACCATGCTTATTTGGGTGATGAGTTATATTATATCCATCAATCTTTTTTTCAAAGATATGATTTAATGTTAAAGTTTTATATCTCATCTGTGGGCAGTTGGCAAGGACTGTTGGTAGGTCCTACTTCTTTCCAACCAAGCTTTCACATGTCGTTCATTTTGCTGTTTCCTTCCATCCTGAGATTATTGTATATATGGTGGACAGGTAAATTCCAATGAAACAAAAATATATCTTTTGTCTCTTTCTGTCTGTGTATGTCTCTTTCTGTTTGTGTCTGTCATTCTTATTCTGATGTCCATAATTCCATGAAATTAGCATTGCCAGAAACAGGGGGTCCTGATATCTAATAACACTTGTCTATGACACTGAGTCTTTTAATACCAGTTTTTTAAAAAGTAAAAGGAAGTAGGCAGCAATTTGTGAGTATAATAAGGCAAGGGAAAAAAATTGCTGAAAAGCCTTTTGTATCAAATAGTCGTTTTATTTATGTAAATGAGGCATGAGACAAAATATTCAAATCAATGATATATGAAGGCCTTTATATATATATATATATATATAATTATATATATATATATATATATATATATATATATATAAAATATAAAAATTTCGGGAGAATTTAAAGAATATTTTTGACAAATGCTCTTTTAAGTGATTTTTGCTTGTCATGGAATTTGGGTTTTGGTTTAAGAAATGTACTTTTGAATTGTGACCCATGAGACAGAAGTTTAAAAAATGAAGGAAAAC
>JAXRKP010001096.1:0-2500 GCA_037039925.1 Doris montereyensis | reverse complement strand
ACCATGTTATTTGAAAGCAGGAATGAATGCAAACCTACAATCTCTATGATGGCTTAATCTGTCTTATCGGTAAACGTGTGTGTAACTTTTAATTCTACACCTTCGATGACAAAGTGCAAAGCGATAGGTGTCCTCATGGGAGTTAAGTGCTCCAAGTCCAATCCTATTCCTAGAGTAGCTGGTGACCTCCCACACAGTCTCTTCCAATGCGGTAGGTAATTACGCATCTGTCATGAACTCGATTCCCTGTGAAAGGAGGCTTGTTTACAGTTTTATTTTATTTTATTTCTTCATGTAGCCACATCTTCGTTTAAAAAAATGTAAAGTTATAATTATAATATTGCCTTTTAGCCTAGTAGAGTTTTAGATTTTTAAAAATGTAACCCCGCCCCCCCCCCCCCCCCCCACCTTTCCCTGTATTCTTTGTGAGATTTTCTTCATCGGTTTCATGACACAGCGACGACGTATTCTTGTAAAGTATAAAAAGAACTGCATGCAATTTATTAGTCGAATGTGTTTGTTGGACCTCCGTGTCGTCAAGTAGCGGAGTAGTCCTGAGTCATAGTTACATTGCTTGTCTCAGGCTGACACTGTGATGGCTGTCCTTGACTTAGTTACACATGTAGCTGTCGTAGAATAAATAAACGTTTTAAATTCTGTTTACTTTGATATGGGAGCTGGGAGGCAATGGTTGTCTTGATGTTTGATGCTAGTGTCTCCAGTGTTGGAGCTTCGCTCTTCAAATATCAAGGACGGTATGGAACTCCCCCTCCCCCTCCCCATCCTCGCTGCAAATTAAAGTATTTCCCTATCCAATGTAGACTGACTAGTGCAGCACGTTAAGGCGAAGGTCCATAGCATCGAGTCGGCAGAAGAATGAAATCCATTGAAGTTAAAATATCCGTTCACATTCACACCCTCTAACTACTTAACTGTCCTAATCCATAATGCATGTACAGACTATGTACATCAAGTAGGTCCCACAGTCACAGGTGTGCGTCGGGCAATCTGGAGTAGAATCTAGAACTGTATATTATTAGTATTCACCATCCTATTTATATTATGTGGTGGTTTGCCATTGCTTTCCACTTTCAACTTTGCTTTTGCAAAGTCTGCTGAATCGACCCAGCTGCCCCAAATTTGCTGCTTGGTCGACAGGAGGACTTTGAAACGTCTGCCCGGAACGTGAATCGATCTCGGGTCTCCTGAGTTGTAGTCGGACGCTCTACCTATTGAGCCATCGGCGCCTCATTTCCATAATAACAAACGGAAAGCTATTGTCGTTTCATTGTCATGTATTTGGTGGGAGCAATACCCTGTGAACGAAAGGACGCTGAACATAACACGTTTTTTTTTCTGCACAGAGGCATAATTCCATCTGCAATTGGTACGGCCACGAGCTAGAGCTGGGGAATAAGTCTTGATACAGGCCAACGTCCTGCCCAGCGAGGGGGGGGGGTGAATGCACGTCTGCCGGCGTGGTGCTTATCTGTCGGCTTTTTAAAACCAATCAAAGATGTATGCCGGCATGGTGTCGAATCTGCCGTTTTTTTTCGAACCAGTCAAAGATGTGTGCCGACTTAGGGGACTCGATGGTCCAGAGGCAAGTCGTCCTACTCTCAACCAAAAGGTCGTGGATTGACACCCCGACGGTTGAACATTTTTCTCGATTTATTTCGAGCAAAATCTGGTCCAGGTAGATGGATCAACTCCTAGTCTCATCAGAGCCGGACGATAAAAAGGACGCCTCGTGTGCAAATCACAACACTATGTGCATGTTAAAGTACTTAAAGATCCCTTGGCTGTTTACAAGGCAGTCCGGACAAAATTGAAAATTCTACCAAAACCTCCCAGTTCAACGTAGATGTTTCTGTGGGTAAATCAACTCAAATGAAAACCCGCCGACTTTTTGCTTTGATGATCATTTTAATTAAATCTGAATTTAGTTAACATCGTCTTATGATGCCTCAGATGGCAGTGAGTACATCGTTACTATAAGCAGAAAAAGGCTACTGTCATAATGATAGATCGAAAAGAGTCTTACAGGGGTTACACAACCGACATCGTTATCGCTTTTGGGAATTTTCCAGACAGTTGTTGTGGGCTTCGACTGAATTATGAAATTACCTGTCGTGATCGGGAGGGAGAGGGGGAGGGGGGTGCGGGGGTGATACATAAATAATGTCCGGTCGGCGAGCTTGTTTGCGCGGAGAACGGAGCATGAATCTATCTTTTTTTGAGGATGTGAATAATTTGTATTTCCTGTCTTCCCGTCAACTGAAGATAAACATATCTTAAAGTTATACGACATCACTAGAGGAATCGTTTAAATTATGACTAGATCTATGTTGTGACACCTATTGCGTCTGATTTATTGAAAATTCATGCGCTACGATCGTAGCTCGATTCCCCGTCTGCTTGCAGGAATTATATGTCACTGTCAGGCACGTATTTTTACAGGAAGCCTCCCCTATAACAACAACAACAACAACAACCACCA
>JAXRKP010001095.1:155000-160000 GCA_037039925.1 Doris montereyensis | reverse complement strand
CGCACACGAACAGTAAAAAATAGAATCTCAATAAAGATAACAAAAAGGAATTGGCAAATGCCAATAATTTAATTTTTATTAGACCGATACCAAAGAAGAAAAAGTAGTGTGAGCAAAACTCATGTTTAGGGAGCAGCTATTAAATGCACACTCTGTTTGTAATAAAACAACACTACTGAACGAACAAATGATTCACTGTATAATGACCTACTCACGAGCGGTATAAGCTATTGAAACTGGTTTATGTCATCCATGTCCCATTGAAACGGTTGCGGTTTCAGCATCCATGGCCATTTTAAATCCACCCAAACCATTGCTGAGACATTCATCCATGGCCTTACGGGAAAACCATTGTTCGATTAATGATCGATAATAAAAACCATTGTTCGTCCAAAGTCATCCATGGCCATACAAAACCATTGTTCGTTTATGTCATCCATGCCTTGAAAAACCTTTGTTGGATGAGTGAAGGTAGAAAGAAAATATTTATTACAAGAATGTTTTACATTGGCTATACAACCAGTTGGTTTATGTCTTCCCAAACCTTTACAAATATTTATTGTTAGTCGACACCAATTATCGCTACTTAAAAATATTACTTGAGTTTATGTCATCCATGGTTTTACAAAACCCTATAATGGTTTATGTCTCACACCAATCATCACCAGTTTGAAATATTACTTTGATAAAATGCCTTACAAAGCCATTGTTGGTTTTTTCTTTCTTCCAAATGATAAAATGTTGGTATACCTTCCATAGACGTTACAAAACCATTGTTGGTTTATGTGTCGATTAACTATAAAAAACAATTGTTGGTTTAGGCTAGAATGATTGTGAATGAAAGTATTGTTGGCTGAAGCAATCATTACAATGGCCATACAAAAACCATTGTTGGAGCAGAGATGCGGGGTGAGGACATAAGAAAACCATTGTTGGTTTACCTGATAGTGCATGGAATACAAAGCCATTGTTGGTTTATGTCATCCATGGCCCTTCAACTCCTCCTTTCTGTAGATAGAACCAACCAAACTAATATAAGGTTAAAATAAAATGCCATAAAAACACGTCTGATATGGTTTAAATGTCTTCCATAGGAAGTGCATGTATTGTTGGTTTATGTAATTATGGAGACTAAGTGATGTTAAGATGGAGTCATCCATGGCTTACAAACCCTTGTTGGTTTATGTCTTCCAGAGCCTCCAGAAAACCAGAGTTAATATGTCATCCATGCCTTACAAAACCATTGTTGGTTTAGATCCAGACAGACAGACAGATTGTTGGTTTATGTCTTCCATAGCCAGAGAAAATCAGATGTTGAAAGAGACATTCATGGCCATACAGACAGAGAGAGACAGAGATAGAGACAGAGACAGAGAGACAGAGGAAACCATTGTTGGACAGACAGACATGGCAGACTTGACAGAAACCATTGTTGGTTTAGAGACATCCAGGCCAGACAAAACCATTGTTGGTTTTAAACATCCAGACCAAAGGAAAACAATTGTTGGCCTATGTCAACCATGGTCTTACAAAACCATTGTTGGTTTATGACTATTATTATCTTACAAAATGACTGCCCGAAGAAATGTCTAGCCATGGTCTTGTCAAAACCATTTTATTTATTTATTTTATTTTCAATTACGAAACCATTTCTTGGCGCATTGTTCATTACCGTCTTCACTTAAAACCATTGTTGGTGTCTATCATTCGCGGCCATAGGAAAACTTCATTGTTGGTGAGTTACATAGCCGACAAACCATTGATGGTGTATGTCATTCATGACCTTACAAATCATTGTTGGTGTATGTCATCCATGGCCATACTAAACCATTGTTTGTATTGTTGTTTTTTTTTAAAAATCATTGTTGGTGTATGTCTTCCATTAAACTACAATGAAAACCATTGTTGTATGTCTTCCATTATTATTATTAAAATCATTGTTATTATTATTATTATTATTATTATTATTATTATTATTATTATTATTATTATCTTACAAAACCATTATTATTTATTATTATTATTATTATTATTATTATTATTATTATTATTATTATTAAATTATTATTATTATTATTATTATTATTATTATTATTTTTATTATTACTATTATTATTAAATTATTATTGGTTTATGTATTATTATTATTAAATTATTATTATTATTATTATTCTTATTAACCATTATTATTTTATTATTATTATTATTATTATTATTATTATTATTATTATTATTACCTTATTAAACCATTGTTGGTTATTATCTTCCATTATCTTACAAAACCATTGCTTTTTGTACGATTCCATCGCATTCCAACATTTTCTTTATATGATGTTTTCATCTAGGCTCATTAAAAAACCAAAACAGAAACATGTCATCCATGGTTTACAAAACCATTGTTGGCAATTACTATGGTCTTACAAAAACCATTGTTTATGTATGTCATCATCTCTCTTAATAAAACCAAGTTGGTGACAACCCAACGATGACCATACAAAACCATTGTTGATGTATGTCATCCATGGTTTTATAAAACCAAAAGAAAGGTGTAGTCCTTTCAAACCATTACGACCCGTGGAGCATCAATGGAGTCTTAAAACCATTGTTTGTTCATGTTTTCCGTCTTACAAACCGGTTTGTGATAATACCAACCGCGGTCAGGACAAAACCATTATTGGTGTATGTTTCCGCTTACAAACCATTGTTGGTGTATGTCATCCATGGCCATACAAAACCATTGTTGGTGGCATGTCATCCATGGACACAACGTCGGAACCATTGCTTTTCTAGGACTTCCATGGCCTTATGATCCCATGAGTTAGTGATGTCTTCCATTGCCTTACAAAACTATTGTTGGTGTATGTCACCATTGTCTTACAAAACTATTGTTGGTGTATGTTTTCCCCTGTCTTGCAAACCATTGTTGGTGCATGTCTTCCATGGTTTTACAAAACCGTTGTTGGTGTAAACCCATGGTTTTGCATCAATCATTGTTGGAATGTATTTCATCCATGGCTTAAAGCAAAACCATTGTTGGTGTATGTCTTCCATGGTCTTACAAAACCATTGTTGGTGCATGGTCATCCATAGTCTTACAAAACCATTGATAGTGTATGTCATCCATTGCCACACAAAGCCATTGCTTGTCACATGTCTTCCATGGACTTACAAAACCATTGTTGGTCTATGTCTTCCATGGACTTACAAAACTATTGTTGGTGTATGTCTTCCAAGCCCTACAAGAAGAGTGATTGAGCCACTCAAATGGCCCTTTAAAACCATTGTCAACATATGTCATCCATGGCTCAGAAAACCATTGTTAGTGTATGTAGATTCTAGGCTAAAGAAACCATTTGTCAGTGTATGTAAAGGTCCACCAAATCATTGTTAGTGAAATCCATGGCCCCAGAAAAGCCATTGTCAGTGTATGTAGAGCCTGGTCTTACAAAACCATTGATATGTAGAGTGTTAGTGTATGTAGATCCATGGCCTTACAAAACCATTGTTAGTGTATGTCATCCATGCCCCTACAAAACCATTGTTGGGCATAACATCCATGGTCTTACAAAACCATTGTTGGTATGTCATCCATGGCCCTACAAAAACCATTGTTAGTGTATGTCATCCATGGTCTTAAAACCATTGTTGTCATCCATGGTCCTACAAAACCATTGTTGGTGTATGTCATCCATGGCCCTACAAAACCATTGTTAGTGTTTTCCATGGCCCTACAAAACCATTGCTAGTGTATGTTTTCCATGGCTCTACAAAACCATTGTTAGTGTAGCCTATGGCCCTTTTCCATGCATACCCTACAAAACCATTGTTGGTGTATGTTTTCCATGGCCCTACAAAACCATTGTTGGTGTCTTTCCATGGCCCTACAAAACCATTTTTGGTGTATGTTTTCCATGGCCCTACAAAACCATTGTTAGTGTACGTCATCCATGGCCCTGCAAAACCATTGTTAGTGTACGTCATCCATGGCCCTACAAAACCATTGTTGGTGTATGTCATCCATAGCCCTACAAAACCATTGTTGTGTATGTCATCCATGGCCCTTTTTTACCATTGTTGGACCTGTACCGAAACTTGTACCTAGAATTGTACCTAGACTTGTACCTAGAAATACCTAGAATTGTATCAAACCAATAACATAGAATTGTATTATTATATATATTATTATTATTACCTAGACTTGTACCTAGAATTATTACATAGAATTGTTATTAAACTTGTTACCTATTACTATTACTCTAGACCTTATTATGATTGTTATTATTATTATTATTATTTTTATTATTATCATTATATTATCATTATTATTATTATTATTATTTTTATTATTAGATTATTATTCCAGCCTTTAATATTGTTATTATTATTATATTATTATACCCAATGGGATTGACCTGCATTATGTCAAAGCTCACTTACTTCTGTGATCCCTACGTCATAGTCATTATCATCATCATCAGCACTTTATCTTTCATTTTTTGAAATCGTCCCCATGATAATCATCGTCAATAACAGTCCGATTAACGATGATAAGCAGAAATCAACGTCCACTGACTCAGCTCAGGGTCGCTTATTAATGATTTAAGGTTCATGCTACAAAAGTGAAACTAGTAATACATTTGTAGTAGCAGAGTTGTTTATCATGCAGCAACGCACCGTTGCTGACAAAGTCATGAAATAATAACAATTCTTGGAAGCCTTGTCCTTATTATTCACGTGCATTGGCTGTATGTCGATGCAATTTGTTAGGCTTTTTGACCGTCCCCCTCCCGTCTCCGATTTCTGCTTAACTACCGACAGGATTTTTACTAGAACCTCTCTTTTTTTGTTAAGATTTTGACACAAAAAGAACTGAATCAAGAAACATACATAGGTAGAACTCGAATAATAATAATATAAAGATAATAATAATAATAATATTAATAATAATACATAATAGGCGGATATTAGCGACTGATTAATAATAATTTTAATAATATAAT
>JAXRKP010001095.1:132500-137500 GCA_037039925.1 Doris montereyensis | reverse complement strand
CTTACTGAACAATCCATGTAATCTAAGGTATACTTATTGAACAATCCATGTAATCTAAGGTGTACTTATTGAAAAATACATGTAATCTAAGGTGTACGTATTGAACAATCCATGTAATCTAAGGTGTACTTATTGAACAATCCATGTAATCTAAGGTGTACTTATTGAACAATCCATGTAATCTAAGGTGTACTTATTGAACAATCCATGTAATCTAAGATGTTCTTATTGAACAATCCATGTAATCTAAGGTGTACTTATTGAACAATCCATGTAATCTAAGGTGTACTTATTGAACAATCCATGTAATCTAAGGTGTACCTATTGAACAATCCATGTAATCTAAGATGTACTTATTGAACAATCCATGTAATCTAAGGTGTACTTATTGAACAATCCATGTAATCTAAGGTGTAGGTATTGAACAATCCATGTAATCTAAGATGTTCTTATTGAACAATCCATGTAATCTAAGGTGTACTTATTGAACAATCCATGTAATCTAAGGTGTACTTATTGAACAATCCATGTAATCTAAGATGTTCTTATTGAACAATCCATGTAATCTAAGGTGTACTTATTGAACAATCCATGTAATCTAAGGTGTACTTATTGAACAATCCATGTAATCTAAGGTGTACTTATTGAAAAATACATGTAATCTAAGGTGTACGTATTGAACAATCCATGTAATCTAAGATGTTCTTATTGAACAATCCATGTAATCTAAGGTGTGCTTATTGAAAAATCCATGTAATCTAAGGTGTAGGTATTGAACAATCCATGTAATCTAAGATGTTCTTATTGAACAATCCATGTAATCTAAGGTGTACTTATTGAACAATCCATGTAATCTAAGGTGTACTTATTGAACAATCCATGTAATCTAAGGTGTACTTATTGAACAATCCATGTAATCTAAGGTGTACTTATTGAACAATCCATGTAATCTAAGGTGTACTTATTGAACAATCCATGCACTCTAAGGTGTAGGTATTGAACAATCTAAGAAATGAAGATGTTCTTATTGAACAAAACAAAATAAACATTGCGGAACAATTATTAATCTAAGGTGATCCTTAATGAATCAATCCATGTAACGTCTGTCTGTGTACTTATGAACAATCCATGTAATCTAAGGTGCTACTTTCTTGAACAATCCATGTTCTAAGGTGTAATTATTGAAAATAGTTAACTATTGTGTTTTATTGAAACAATCTTTTTTGTAAATGAGGATAAATCCAACAATCCAATAATAAAAAAAACTTATAACAATCCATGTGCAACACATAGCAATCAGGAAGGAAATTGAACAATATGTGCGTCTAAGGTGTGTTATTGTGTGTCCATGTAATCTAAGGTGTACTTATTGAACAATCCATGTGTCTAAGTGTGTGTGTTGTGTCCATTACTGTGTGGTATGTGTGTGTCTAAGTGTGCCCGTACTGTGTGGAAATGTATGTGTGTGTAAACATTGTGGCACAGGAGTTATTGATTTTTGGGATCCTGAATAAATCCAGACTGTCTGTCTGTGCAACACATGAACGAACGGCGCTTTGTAATCTAACTTGCTGGTGTGTGTCTTCCATTTCTGCCATTAATTGGATTTTTAAAATAGTTAACTAGTGTGTTTTGTATTAAACATCTTTTTTTGAGTGAGAATTTGCATAAACATCTTTTTTTTGGAGGAGAATGAGTGATAAATCAATCCTCCAATAATAAAAATTATAACCCTAGACATGTGCAACACACTTAGCAAGCAGGAAGGGAAATCAAAATATGTGTGTATGTGTGTGTGTGTGTGTGTGTGCCTGTCATCGTGTTTGTGTTTGTCAGCACGTGTGTGTGTGTGTGTGTGTGTGCCATACTGTGTGTCAGTATGTGTGTGTGTGTGCCTGTACTGTGTGGTATGTGTGTGTGTGTGTGTGCCAGTACTGTGTGTACATGTATATGTGTGTGTGTGCATAGTGTTTGTAATGTGTGTATATGTCTGTGTGTGTGTGTGTGTGTGTGTGTGTATCAGTATGTGTTTTATGTGTGTGTGTGTGTGTGCCAGTACTGTGTGGTATGTGTGTGTGTGTGTGTGTGCCAATACTGTGTGGTATATGTATGTGTGTGTGTTTGTGTGTGTGTATATGTATGTATGTGTGTGTGTGTGTATGTATGTGTGTGTGTGTGTGTCAGTACTGTGTGGTATGTGTATGTATGTGTGTGTGTGTGTGTGTGTGTGTGTGTGTGTGTGGTATGAGGACAGTGATACGAAGACGACGGTGCCAGGCAGTCCATGTTTCAGCCTGTCTAGACACACAGTGATTCAAGATATCTATCTGATTTCAATGCTATCATAAGAATAAGAAGATTTGACTTTTGTATCACAGCGCTGTGTCTAGTCTAGCACTGGTCCGTCAAGGTTGGTGGGAAGGGCGTGTCCTACCCTTATCTCTGTTTCTGTCTGTCTGTCTGTCTGTCTGTCTGTCTCTCTGTCTCTCTCTCTCTCTCTCTCTCTCTCTCTCTCTCTCTCTCTCTCTCTCTCTCTCTCTCTCTCTCTCTCTCTCTCCCTCTCTCTCTCTCCTCTCCCTCTCTCTCTCTCTCTCCCCCTCTCTCTCTCTCTCTCTCTCTCTCTCTCTCTCTCTCTCTCTCTCTCTCTCTCTCTCTCTCCTATCGCTGTACACTAAAGTAACTAGGAAGAGCACTGTAACCAGGAGTACAGTCATGAAATGTTTGGACGTACATTGTGACGTCATAGTATGACTAGCTATCCACTTCACAGCTGGGTTACCAAACAAACAGACAATAACAGAAAATGAAATGCGCAGAAAAAACATGCAAGGACTGATGATCAAATTTGTAACATGATAAAATTATATCTAATCTAGATGTCTAGTTGAATTCTATTTCCTTGATAACGGAAGTTTGTTGTTTAGTAAAACAAAATAAATTTAAAAATACTTCATTCACGTTGACTGGAATTGGTGGGCCTTCGACCCATAGGCTGCCTACATCCTATTTAACTCGAAGATTGCTTTACGGCCATCAGACACTATGTACGGCGCCTGTAAGGCCGAAATACGAAGTCCTTCGTTCGGAAGCCTCACAAAGGAAGGCAGGTCGGTGAAGCATGAAATACAGTGATTAAACTGAGTGCGTCAAATTGGCAATAGAGCAAACTAAAGCAAACTAAAGCAAACTAAAGCAAACTAAAGCAAACTAAAGCAAACTAAAGCAAAAAATGGCGCTCATGCGGGTTTTTTTCGATAACACTGAAGTCAAATTTTACACATAAAAAAAGCGATTAGACGTGCAATTAAAGATTTAACATTTAGCGATTTCATTCTCCACCTGAAGCTTTCTTTATATCCGGTTGCTACGTAGTCCGTTTGAAGGATCGAATACAACACACCACACTTCAATCCGTCGCCTTCCGACCGGAAGTACAGCGTTTAACACACCACACTTCAATCCGTCGCCTTCCGACCGGAAGTACAGCGATTAACACACCACACTTCAATCCGTCGCCTTCCGACCGGAAGTACAGCGATTAACACACCACACTTCAATCCGTCGCCTTCCGACCAGAAGTACAGCGATTAACACACCACACTTCAATCCGTCGCCTTCCGACCAGAAGTACAGCAATTAACACACTACACTTCAATCCGTCGCCTTCCGACCGGAAGTACAGCGATTAACACACCACACTTCAATCCGTCGCCTTCCGACCGGAAGTACAGCGATTAACACACCACACTTCAATCCGTCGCCTTCCGACCGGAAGTACAGCGATTAACACACCACACTTCAATCCGTCGCCTTCCGACCGGAAGTACAGCGATTAACATACCACACTTCAATCCGTCGCCTTCCGACCGGAAGTACAGCGATTAACACTATCAATGGTGTACATCACTGCAGTCAGTGAACCCAGTGGATAACGCCATGTCATTCAATGGTGTACATCACTGCAGTCAGTGAACCCCGTGGATAACGCCAGGTCATTCAATGGTGTACATCACTGCAGTCAGTGAACCCCGTGGATAACGCCAGGTCATTCAATGGTGTACATCACTGCAGTCAGTGAACCCCGTGGATAACGCCAGGTCATTCAATGGTGTACATCACTGCAGTCAGTGAACCCCGTGGATAACGCCAGGTCATTCAATGGTGTACATCACTGCAGTCAGTGAACCCGTGGATAACGCCAGGTCATTCAATGGTGTACATCACTACAGTCAGTGAACCCCGTGGATAACGCCAGGTCATTCAATGGTGTACATCACTACAGTCAGTGAACCCCGTGGATAACGCCAGGTCATTCAATGGTGTACATCACTACAGTCAGTGAACCCCGTGGATAACGCCAGGTCATTCAATGGTGTACATCACTGCAGTCAGTGAACCCCGTGGATAACGCCAGGTCATTCAATGGTGTACATCACTGCAGTCAGTGAACCCCGTGCATAACGCCAGATCGTTGTGTCATCACAAATCAGTACACAAACTACAAGTAGTCCTTCTTATTCAACTGTCCTCAAAAAAGGTCATAAAATCCTACCAAATACCTCTGAGATTATCTTAGTTGTGGATGTGGGTAAAATCAAATCAAATCAAATCAAATCAGATCAAAGCTTCTATTCAACTTGTGGCACTGCCAATCAAAGTTGTTGTTTTTTTGTTGTTGCTATATTGCCTTAGGCACAAGTGATTGTCTGATCTTGCCATTCATAGCAACTAGAAAACATGACACCGCTCTGGAATATTCTTTACCCCTAAAAACGGAGTCGAGTGATTTGCATTTTTTAAAACAGCAACGACCTAATAACAGCACAAAACCCAGAACGAAACCAACACACAAACCCAGAACGAAACCAACACACAAACCCAAACAAAACCAACACACAAACCCAAAACAAAACCATCACACAAACCCAAACAAAACCAACACACAAACCCACAACAAAACCAACACACAAACCCACAACAAAACCAACACACAAACCCAA
>JAXRKP010001095.1:122500-127500 GCA_037039925.1 Doris montereyensis | reverse complement strand
CAACACACAATGCTCATACAACACACAATGCTAATACAACACGCAAGAAATCACAAAATGTTAATACAACACACAATGCTAATACAACACACAAGAAATCTTACAATGCTAATACCACACACAAGAAATCACACAATGCTAATACAACACACAATGCTAATACAACACACAAGAAATCATACAATGCTAATACAACACACAATGTTAATACAACACACAAGAAATCTCGCAATGCTAATACAACACACAAGAAATCATAAAATGCTAATATAACACACAATGCTAATATAACACACAATGCTAATACAACACACAAGAAATCATACAATGCTAATACAACACACAATGTTAATACAACACACAAGAAATCTCGCAATGCTAATACAGCACACAAGAAATCATAAAATGCTACTACAACACACAATGCTAATACAACACGCAAGAAATCACACACTGCTACTACAACACACAATGCTAATACAACACACAATGCTAATACAACACACAATGCTAATACAACACGCAAGAAATCACACACTGAAATCAACACACAATGCTAATACAACACACAATGCTAATACAACACGCAAGAAATCACATAATGCTAATACAACACAAATGCTAATACAACACACAATGCTAAACAACACACAATGCTAATACAACACACACTGCTAATACAACACACAATGCTAATACAACACACAATCATAATACAACACACACGAAATCCACAATGCTAATACAACACATAAGAAATCACACACTGCTAATACAACACACAATGCTAATACAACACACAAGAAATCATACAATGCTAATACAACACACAATGTTAATACATCAATCACAACTGCTAATACACAATCATAATACAACACACACGAAATCCCACAATGCTAATACAACACATAAGAAATCACACACTGCTAATACAACACACAATGCTAATACAACACACAAGAAATCATACACTGCTAATACAACACAATGTTAATACATCACAAGAAATCATGCTAATACAACACAATGCTAATACAACACACAAGAAATCATACAATGCTAATACAACACAGAAATCACACACTGCTAATACAACACACAATCATACTACAACACACAAGAAATCACACAATGCTTAATAATGCTAATACAAACACATGCTAATACAACACACAAGAAATCACACACTGCTAATACAACACACAATTATAATACAACACACAAGAAGTCACACAGTTTATAACACACAAGAAATCTTACAATGCTAAAACACAATGCTAATACAAACACAAAAATCTTACAAAATACCACACACACTGCTAATACCACACAAGAAATCACACTGCTAATACAACAGCAATGCTAATACAACACACAAGAAATCATACAATGCTAATACAACACATAAGAAATCACACACTGCTAATACAACACACAATCATACTACAACACAAGAAATCACACAATGCTTATACAACCCATAATGCTAATACAACACAAATGCTAATACAACACGCAAGAAATCAACACTGCTAATACAACACACAATGATAATACAACACACTAGAAGTCACACAATGCTAATACAACACACAATGCTAATACAAATGCTAATACAACACAATGCCAACACAAAATGCTAATACAACACACAATGCTAATACAACACACAAATGCTAATACAAACACACAATGTTACTACAACACACACGCTCATACAACACACACAATGTTAATACAACACACACGAAATCACACAATGCTACTACAACACACAATGCCAATACAACACACAATGCTAATTCAACTTACAACACAATGCGAATACAACAGCGCTAATACAACACACAATGCTAATACAACACACCATGCTAATACAACACACAATGCTAATACAACACACAATGCTAATACAACACACAATGCGAATACAACACACAATGCTAATACAACACACAATGCTAATACAACACACCATGCTAATACAATACACATGCTAATACAACACACAATGCTAATACAACACACAATGCCAATACAACACACAATGCTAATACAACACAGAAGAAATCACACAATGTTAATACAACACAAATGCTAATACAACACACGAGCAATCACTCTGTTAATACACCACACAAGAAATCATACAATGCTAATACAACACACACAATGCGAATACAACACAGCGCTAATACAACACACAATGCTAATACAACACACAATGCTAATACAACACACCATGCTAATACAACACACAATGCTAATACAACACACCATGCTAATACAACACACAATGCTAATACAACACACAATGCGAATACAACACACAGCGCTAATACAACACACAATGTTAATACAACACACAATGCTAATACAACACTCATTGCTAATACAACACACAATGCTAATACAACACACAATGCTAATACAACACACAATGCTAATACAACACACAATGCTAATACAACACTCAATGATAATACAACACACAATGCTAATACAACACACAATGCCAATACAACACTCCAATGCTAATACAACACACAAGAAATCATACACTGTTAATACAACACACAATGCTAATACAACACACAATGCCAATACATCACTCAATGCTAATACAACACCCAATGTTAATACAACACACAATGCCAATACAACACACAATGTTAATACAACACACAATGTTAATACAACACACAATGCTAATACAACACACAATGCCAATACAACACACAATGCTAATACAACACACAATGCTAATACAGCACACAATGCTAATACAACACACAATGCCAATACAACACTCAATGCTAATACCATACTCAATGCTAATACCATACACAATCCTAATACAACACACAATCAATACAACACTCAATGCTAATACCATACACAATCCTAATACAACAATCAATGCTAATACCATACACAGTCCTAATACAACACTCAATGCTAATACAACACTCAATGCTAATACCATACTCAATGCTAATACCATACACAATCCTAATACAACACACAATGCCAATACAACTCTCAATGCTAATACCATACTCAATGCTAATACAACACACAATGCCAATACAACACACAATGTTAATACAACACACAATGCCAATACAACACACAATGCTAATACAACACACAATGCTAATACAACACACAATGCCAATACAACACACAATGCCAATACAACACACACAATGCTAATACAACACACAATGCCAATACAGCACACAATGCTAATACAACACACAATGCCAATACAACACACAATGCTAATACAACACACAATGCCAATACAACACACAATGCTAATACAACACACAATGTAACAGCAGCACTCAATGCTAATACAACACAGAAGAAATCATACAATGCTAATACAACACACAAGAAATCATACAATGCTAATTCAACACACAAGAAATCACACACTGTTAATACACCACACAAGAAATCATACAATGCTAATACAACACACAATGCCAATACAACACTGAATGCTAATACAACACAGAAGAAATCATACAATGCTAATACAACACACAAGAAATCATACAATGCTAATACAACACACAAGAAATCATACAATGCTAATACAACACACAAGAAATCATACAATGCTAATACAACACACAAGAAATCACACACTGTTAATACACCACACAAGAAATCACACACTGTTAATACAACACACAAGAAATCACACACTGTTAATACAACACACAAGAAATCATACAATGCTAATACAACACACAAGAAATCATACAATGCTAATACAACACACAAGAAATCATACAATGTTAATACAACACACAAGAAAGCACACACTGTTAATACACCACACAAAATCATACAATGCTAATACAACACACAAGAAATCACACATTGTTAATACACCACACAAGAAATCATACAATGTTAATACAACACACAAGAAATCACACACTGTTAATACACCACACAAGAAATCATACAATGTTAATACAACACACAAGAAATCACACACTGTTAATACACAACACAAGAAATCATACAATGCCAATACAACACACAAGAAATCACACACTGTTAATACACCACACAAGAAATCATACAATGCTAATACAGCACTCAATGCTAATACAACACACAATGCCAATACAACACTCAATGCTAATACAACACTCAATGCTAATACAACACAAATGCTAATACAACACACAATGCTAATACAACACACAATGATAATACAACACAAATGTTAATACAACACACAATGTTAATACAACACACAATGCTAACACAACACACAATGCCAATACAACACTCAAATGCTAATACAGCACAGATTGCTAATACAACACACAATAAATCACACAATGCTAATACATCACACAATGCTAATACAACACACAATGCTAATACAACACACAAATCTAATACAACACACAAAGCTAATACAACACACAATAAATCACACAATGCTAATACATCACACAATGCTAATACAACACAGAATGCTAATACAACACACAATGCTAATACAACACACAATGATAATACAACACACAATGTTAATACAACACACAATTCTAATAAATCACACAATGCTAATACAATACAATGCTAATACAACACAAAGAAATCATAATGCTAATACAACACCACAAATGCTAATACAACACAATGCTAATAAATCACACAATGCTCTACAATACACAATGCTAATACAACACACAGAAATCACACATTTCTAATACAATACACAATGCTCATACAACACACAAGAAATCACACAATGCTAATACAATACACAATGCTAATACAATACACAATGTGAATACAACACACAAGAGGACGATAACTGAATAACAATACATTCTAAATACACGTCTTTATCATGAAACATCCAATTCTATAACTAATAATCTAATAAAAGGTTGTCGAACTCCTGCAGAAAACACAAGCCAATCTATACTATACAACAAAAACAACAACAATTTGTA
>JAXRKP010001095.1:100000-117500 GCA_037039925.1 Doris montereyensis | reverse complement strand
CGGGTAAAGTCAAATCAAATCAAAATCAGAAAATAAGGTTCGGGAACATCAAATCAAATCAAAATCAGGTAAAGTCAAATCAAATCAAAATCAGGTACAATCAAATCAAATCAAAATCGGGTAAAGTCAAATCAAATCAAAATCAGGTAAAGTCAAATCAAATCAAAATCTGGTAAAATCAAATCAAAATCAGGTAAAGTCAAAATCAAAATCAGGTAAAGTCAAATCAATCAAAATCAAGGTTCAAATCAATCGAAATCAGGTAATCAAATCAAAATCTGTAAAGTGAAGTCAAATCAAATCAGGTAAAGTCAAATCAAAATCAATCAAAATCAAGAAAAATCAAATCAATCAAACCAAATCAAAAATAAGGTTAAAGTCAAATCAAATCAAATTCAGGTAAAGTCAAATTAATTCAAAATCGGGTAAAGTAAAGTCAAATTGGGTAATCCAATGAAATCAATATTGGGTAAAGTCAAATCAATCAAAATCAAGAAAAATCAAATCAAATCAAAATTGGGTAAAGTCAAATCAATCAAAATCAAATAAAAATCAAATCAATCCAAAAATCAATATTGGGTAAAGTCAAATCAAAATCAAAATCAGGTAAAGTCAAATGAAATCAAAATCGAGTACAGTCAAATCAAATGAGAATCTAGTAAAAGTTAAATCAAATCAAAATTGCGTAAAGTCAAATCAAATCAAAATTGGTAAATCAAATCAAATCAAAATCTGGTAAAGTCAAATAAAAATATAAATCGGCACAATCAAATCAAATCAAAATCGGGTAAAGTCAAAATCAAATCGAAATCGGGTAAAGTCAAAATCAAATCGAAATCGGGTAAAGTCAAAATCAAATCGAAATCGGGTAAAGTCAAATCAAATCAAAAAATCAGATAAAGTCAAATCAAATCGAAATCGGGAACAGCTAAATCAAATCAAAATCGAATTAAGTCAAATCAAATCAAATTCAGGTAAAGTCAAATCAAATCAAAATCAGCTAAAGTCAAATCAATCGAAATCAGGTAAAGTCAAATCAATCAAAATCAAGTAAACTCAAATCAATCAAAATCAGTTAAAATCAAATCAATCGAAATCAGGTAAAGTCAAATCAATCAAAATCAGGTAAAGTCAAATCAATCGAAATCAGGTAAAGTCAAATCAATCGAAATCAGGTAAAGTCAAATGGAATCAAAATTGAGTTAAGACAAATCAATCAAAATCAAATGAAAAATCAAATCAATGAAATCAAAATCAGGTAAAGTCAAATGAAATCAAAATTGGGTAAAATCAAAGTGGGTAATCAAAAATCAAAACAAATCAAATCAAGGGTAAAGTCAAATCAAATCGAGTCAGTCAAATCAAATGAAAATCTAGTAAAGTCCAAAATCGAACAGTCAAATAAATGAAAATTGGTAAAGTCAAATCAAATGAAATCAGTAAGTAAATGAAATCAAAGTCAGTCAAATCAAATGAAATCAAAATCAAATCAAATGAAAATCTAGTAAAGTCCAAATGAAATCAAAATTACAGTCAAATCAAATGAAAATCTAGTAAAGTCAAATGAAATCAAAATCGAGTAAAGTCAAATCAAATGAAAATCTAAAATTGGGTAAAGAAATCCAATACAGAAATCAAATATTGGGTAAAGTCAAATCAAATGAAAATCAGGTAAAGTCAAATGAAATCAAAATCGAGTACAGTCAAATCAAATGAAAATCTGGTAAAGTCAAATCAAATCAAAATTGGGTAAAGTCAAATGAAATCAAAATCAGTCAAATCAAATCAAAATTGGGTAAAGTCAAATCAAATCAAAATTGAGTCTGGTAAATCAAATTTAAATATAAATCCGGTACAGTCAAATCAAATCGAAATTGGGTAAAGTCAAATCAAATCGAAATTGGGTAATGTCAAATCAAATCGAAATTGGGTAAAGTCAAATCAAATCGAAATCAGGTAAAGTCAAATCAAATCAAAATCAGATCAAGTCAAATCAAATCAAAATCGGGAACAGCTAAATCAAATCTGTAAAAAAATCGAAATGAAGTCAAACCAAATCAAATTCAGGTTAAAGTCAAATCAAATCAAAAAGTCAAATCAATCAAAATCAAAAAATCAATCAAAATCAGGTAAAGTCAAATCAATCAAAATCAAGAAAAACTCAAATCAATCAAAATCAGTTAAAATCAAATCAATCGAAATCAGGTAAACTCAAATCAATCAAAATCAGGTAAAGTCAAATCAAATCAAAATCGAGTAAAGAAATCAAATCAAATCTGGTAAAAAATCAAATCAAAATTGCAAATCAAATCAAATCAAAATTGGTAAAGTCAAATCAAATCAAAATTGAAAGTCAAATAAAAATATAAATCGGGTACAATCAAATCAAATCAAAATCTCAAAATCAAATCGAAATCGGTAAAGTCAAAATCAAATCGAAATCGGGTAAAGTCAAATCAAATCCCTCGTAGTTGAAATGGTTGTACGATCTTTCACATTTCATTTTCCCTTTTTCTAAATTCTTTCATGATTTTTAACATTTTCCTTTTCCCATATGTGAAATGGTTTCACAATTTTAAAGATTTTTCCCCATCAGGTTGATACAAATCAAATCAAGATTTGTAAAGATATATTTTCCCCAAATGTTAATAAAAAAAATGGTTGAATGGATTTTTTTAAAGATTTCTTTTCCTCATTAAGTTAATAAAAATAGTTTCACCTCATATGTAAATAATAAATGGTTTCATGGTTTTTAAAGATTTCTTTTCCCCATAGATTATTGATAAATGGTTTCATTGTTTTTTTAAAGATTTCTTTTCCACATAGGTTAATAAAAATGGTTTCACGGTTTTTAAAGATTTTTTCCCCCGTAGGTTAATGATGAATGGTTTCACATCAAAAAAAAAATCTAGATGAAAAATGATTTATGTTTTTTCCATGAAATGAAAATCATTTATAAATCAAATGCCTTTTCTCCTAGGTGAAATGCTTTCACGATTTATGAAAAAATGCCTTTTCCTCCTAGGTGAAATGCTTTTACGATTTATGAAAAATGCCTTTTCCTCCTAGGTGAAATGGTTTCATGATTTATGAAAAATGCATTTTCCTCCTATGTGAAATTTTTACGATTTATGAAAAATGCCTTTTCCTCCTAGGTGAAATGTTTTCACGATTTATGAAAATATGCCTTTTCCTCCTAGGTGAAATGTTTTCACGATTTAGTCAAAAAATGCCTTTTCCTCCTAGGTGAAATGCTTTCAAAAGTTATGAAAAATGCCTTTTCCTCCTAGGTGAAATGCTTTTACGATTTATGAAAAATGCCTTTTCCTCCTAGGTGAAATGTTTTTACGATTTATGAAAAATGCGTTTTCCTCCTAGGTGAAATGCTTTTACGATTTATGAAAAATGCCTTTTCCTCCTAGGTGAAATGCTTTTACAATTTATGAAACATGCCTTTTTCCTCCTAGGTGAAATGTTTTTACGATTTATGAAATATGCGTTTTCCTCCTAGGTGAAATGCTTTTACGATTTATGAAAATGCCTTTTCCTCCTAGGTGAAATGTTTTCACGGATAATCACCCTGACTAAACGTAGAGTACCGATTGGGAAGGCTGTATTATGGGTCGTCCTGGTTTTCTCTCTTTCCCTCAACATTTACCTGTTGATGACGCCCACCGACGCACCCCCTGCTTGGAATTCCAAGAGAAAGGACGAAGGAGTGCTGAGGGTCATGAAATACGTGGAACTCGAAAGACAAGTAAGTATTTCACACAGTGTGTTATTGACGAGAGGAATGGGGTGGAACGATGGTCCACAAGGGTGGGTGGAACAATTGATTGGACGCAAATGTAAATGGGACCAATAAACACAGGGGTGGTGGAAGCATTGAACTCAACAGTGTGTGGAAACAGTCAATGCAATGGTAAACTGATAACACTCGTAGATGTAAACAGTTAACACAATGATAGATGTAAACAGTTAACACAATGATAGATGTAAACAGTTAACACAATGATAGATGTAAACAAACAGTTAACACAATGATAGATGTAAACAGTTAACACAATGATATATGTAAACAGTTAACACAATGATATATGTAAACAGTTAACACAATGATAGATGTAAACAGTTAACACAATGATAGATGTAAACAGTTAACACAATGATATATGTAAACAGTTAACACAATGATAGATGTAAACAGTTAACACAATGATAGATGTAAACAGTTAACACAATGATAGATGTAAACAGTTAACACAATGATATGTGTAAACAGTTAACAGTTAACAAATGATAGATGTAAACAGTTAACACAATGATAGATGTAAACAGTTAACACAATGATAGATGTAAACAGTTAACACAATGATAGATGTAAACAGTTAACACAATGATATATGTAAACAGTTAACACAAGATATAGAAGTAAACAGTTAACACAATGATAGATGTAAACAGTTAATACAACTGAATAGATGTAAACAGTTAACACAAGAATATATGTAAACAGTTAACACAATGAATAGATGTAAACAGTTAACACAATGAATATATGTAAACAGTTAACACAATGATATATGTAAACAATCAACACAAGAATATATGTAAACAGTTAACACAATGATAGATGTAAACAATCAACACAAGAATATGTAAAAAAACACAAGAATAGATGTAAACAGTTAACACAAGAATATATGTAAACAGTTAACACAAGAATATATGTAAACAGTTAACACAATGATATATGTAAACAGTTAACACAATGATAATGTAAACAGTCAACACAAGAAAGATGTAAACAGTTAACACAATGATAGATGTAAACAGTTAACACAATGATAGATGTAAACAGTTAACACAATGATAGATGTAAACAGTTAACACAATGATAGATGTAAACAGTTAACACAATGATAGATGTAAACAGTTAACACAATGATAGATGTAAACAGTTAACACAATGATAGATGTAAACAGTTAACACAATGATATATGTAAACAGTTAACACAATGATATATGTAAACAGTTAACACAAGATATATGTAAACAGTTAACACAATGATATATGTAAACAGTTAACACAATGATAGATGTAAACAGTTAACACAATGATAGATGTAAACAGTTAACACAATGATATATGTAAACAGTTAACACAATGATAGATGTAAACAGTTAACACAATGATATATGTAAACAGTTAACACAATGATAGATGTAAACAGTTAACACAATGATATATGTAAACAGTTAACACAATGATAGATGTAAACAGTTAACACAATGATATATGTAAACAGTTAACACAATGATAGATGTAAACAGTTAACACAATGATATATGTAAACAGTTAACACAATGATAGATGTAAACAGTTAACACAATGATATATGTAAACAGTTAACACAATGATAGATGTAAACAGTTAACACAATGATAGATGTAAACAGTTAACACAATGATAGATGTAAACAGTTAACACAATGATATATGTAAACAGTTAACACAATGATATATGTAAACAGTTAACACAATGATATATGTAAACAGTTAACACAATGATATATGTAAACAGTTAACACAATGATAGATGTAAACAGTTAACACAATGATAGATGTAAACAGTTAACACAATGATAGATGTAAACAGTTAACACAATGATAGATGTAAACAGTTAACACAATGATAGATGTAAACAGTTAACACAATGATAGATGTAAACAGTTAACACAATGATATATGTAAACAGTCAACACAAGAATATATGTAAACAGTTAAAACAATGATATATGTAAACAGTCAACACAAGAATATATGTAAACAGTTAACACAATGATAGATGTAAACAGTCAACACAAGAATATATGTAAACAGTTAACACAATGATAGATGTAAACAGTTAACACAATGATAGATGTAAACAGTTAACACAATGATATATGTAAACAGTCAACACAATGATATATGTAAACAGTTAACAGAATGATAGATGTAAACAGTTAACACAATGATAGATGTAAACAGTCAACACAAGAATATATGTAAACAGTTAAAACAATGATATATGTAAACAGTCAACACAAGAATAGATGTAAACAGTTAACACAATGATAGATGTAAACAGTTAACACAAGAATATATGTAAACAGTTAACACAATGATAGATGTAAACAGTTAACACAATGATAGATGTAAACAGTTAACACAATGATATATGTAAACAGTTAACACAATGATATATGTAAACAGTTAACACAATGATATATGTAAACAGTTAACACAATGATAGATGTAAACAGTTAACACAATGATAGATGTAAACAGTTAACACAAGAATATATGTAAACAGATAACACAATGATATATGTAAACAGTTAACACAAGAATATATGAATAAACAGTTAACACAATGATAGATGTAAACAATTAACACAATGAATATATGTAAACAGTTAACACAATGATAGATGTAAACAGTTCAACACAATGATATATGTAAACAGTTAACACAATGATAGATGTAAACAGTTAACACAAGAATATATGTAAACAGTTAACACAATGATAGATGTAAACAGTTAACACAATGATAGATGTAAACAGTTAACACAATGATAGATGTAAACAGTTAACACAATGATAGATGTAAACAGTTAACACAATGATAGATGTAAACAGTTAACACAATGATAGATGTAAACAGTCAACACAAGAATAGATGTAAACAGTTAACACAATGATATATGTAAACAGTTAACACAATGATATATGTAAACAGTTAACACAATGATATATGTAAACAGTTAACACAATGATATATGTAAACAGTTAACACAATGATATATGTAAACAGTTAACACAATGATATATGTAAACAGTTAACACAATGATAGATGTAAACAGTTAACACAATGATAGATGTAAACAATTAACACAATGATATATGTAAACAGTTAACACAATGATATATGTAAACAGTTAACACAATGATAGATGTAAACAGTTAACACAATGATAGATGTAAACAGTTAACACAATGATAGATGTAAACAGTTAACACAATGATAGATGTAAACAGTTAACACAATGATATATGTAAACAGTTAACACAATGATAGATGTAAACAGTTAACACAATGATATATGTAAACAGTTAACACAATGATAGATGTAAACAGTTAACACAATGATATATGTAAACAGTTAACACAATGATAGATGTAAACAGTTAACACAATGATATATGTAAACAGTTAACACAATGATATATGTAAACAGTTAACACAATGATATGTAAACAGTTAACACAATGATAGATGTAAACAGTTAACACAATGATATATGTAAACAGTTAACACAATGATATATGTAAACAGTTAACACAATGATATATGTAAACAGTTAACACAATGATAGATGTAAACAGTTAACACAATGATATATGTAAACAGTTAACACAATGATAGATGTAAACAGTTAACACAATGATAGATGTAAACAGTTAACACAATGATAGATGTAAACAGTTAACACAATGATATATGTAAACAGTTAACACAATGATATATGTAAACAGTTAACACAATGATATATGTAAACAGTTAACACAATGATATATGTAAACAGTTAACACAATGAATAGATGTAAACAGTTAACACAATGATATATGTAAACAGTTAACACAATGATAGATGTAAACAGTTAACACAATGATATATGTAAACAGTTAACACAATGATAGATGTAAACAGTTAACACAATGATATATGTAAACAGTTAACACAATGATAGATGTAAACAGTTAACACAATGATATATGTAAACAGTTAACACAATGATAGATGTAAACAGTTAACACAATGATATATGTAAACAGTTAACACAATGATAGATGTAAACAGTTAACACAATGATAGATGTAAACAGTTAACACAATGATATATGTAAACAGTTAACACAATGATAGATGTAAACAGTTAACACAATGATATATGTAAACAGTTAACACAATGATATATGTAAACAGTCAACACAATGATATATGGAAACAGTTAACACAATGATAAAAACAGTTAACACAATGAATATATGTAAACAGTTAACACAATGATAGATGTAAACAGTTAACACAATGATAGATGTAAACAGTTAACACAATGAATATATGTAAACAGTTAACACAATGATAGATGTAAACAGTTAACACAAGAATATATGTAAACAGTTAACACAATGATATATGTAAACAATCAACACAAGAATATATGTAAACAGTTAACACAATGATATATGTAAACAGTTAACACAAGAATATATGTAAACAGTTAACACAATGATATATGTAAACAGTCAACACAAGAATATATGTAAACAGTTAACACAAGAATAGATGTAAACAGTTAACACAATGATATATGTAAACAGTTAACACAATGATATATGTAAACAGTTAACACAATGATATATGTAAACAGTTAACACAAGATATATGTAAACAGTTAACACAATGATAGATGTAAACAGTTAACACAATGATATATGTAAACAGTTAACACAATGATATATGTAAACAGTTAACACAATGATAGATGTAAACAGTTAACACAATGATAGATGTAAACAGTTAACACAATGATATATGTAAACAGTTAACACAATGAATATATGTAAACAGTTAACACAATGATAGATGTAAACAGTTAACACAATGATATATGTAAACAGTTAACACAATGATAGATGTAAACAGTTAACACAATGAATATATGTAAACAGTTAACACAAGGATAGATGTAAACAGTTAACACAATGATATATGTAAACAGTTAACACAATGATATATGTAAACAGTTAACACAATGATATATGTAAACAGTTAACACAATGATAGATGTAAACAGTTAACACAATGATAGATGTAAACAGTTAACACAATGATATATGTAAACAGTTAACACAATGATAGATGTAAACAGTTAACACAATGATAGATGTAAACAGTCAACACAATGATATATGTAAACAGTTAAAACAATGATATATGTAAACAGTTAACACAATATATGTAAACAGTTAACACAATGATATATGTAAACAGTTAACACAATGATAGATGTAAACAGTTAACACAATGATAGATGTAAACAGTTAACACAATGATAGATGTAAACAGTTAACACAATGATATATGTAAACAATTAACACAATGATATATGTAAACAGTCAACACAATGATATATGTAAACAGTTAACACAATGATAGATGTAAACAGTTAACACAATGATAGATGTAAACAGTTAACACAATGATAGATGTAAACAGTTAACACAATGATATATGTAAACAGTTAACACAATGATAGATGTAAACAGTTAACACAATGATAGATGTAAACAGTTAACACAATGATATATGTAAACAGTTAAAACAATGATATATGTAAACAGTTAACACAATGATAGATGTAAACAGTTAACACAATGATATATGTAAACAGTTAACACAATGATATATGTAAACAGTTAACACAATGATAGATGTAAACAGTTAACACAATGATAGATGTAAACAAAGTAAACAGTTAACACAATGATAGATGTAAACAGTTAACACAATGATATATGTAAACAGTTAACACAATGATATATGTAAACAGTTAACACAATGATATATGTAAACAGTTAACACAATGATATATGTAAACAGTTAACACAATGATAGATGTAAACAGTTAACACAATGATAGATGTAAACAGTTAACACAATGATATATGTAAACAGTTAACACAATGATAGATGTAAACAGTTAACACAATGATAGATGTAAACAGTTAACACAATGATATATGTAAACAGTTAACACAATGATATATGTAAACAGTTAACACAATGATATATGTAAACAGTTAACACAATGATAGATGTAAACAGTTAACACAATGATATATGTAAACAGTTAACACAAGAATATATGTAAACAGTTAACACAATGATATATGTAAAACAGTCAACACAATGATATATGTAAACAGTTAACACAATGATAGATGTAAACAGTTAACACAATGATAGATGTAAACAGTTAACACAATGATAGATGTAAACAGTTAACACAATGATATATGTAAACAGTTAACACAATGATATATGTAAACAGTTAACACAATGAATATATGTAAACAGTTAACACAATGATAGATGTAAACAGTTAACACAATGATATATGTAAACAGTTAACACAAGAATATATGTAAACAGTTAACACAATGATAGATGTAAACAGTTAACACAATGATATATGTAAACAGTTAACACAATGATATATGTAAACAGGCAACACAAGAATATGTAAACAGTTAACACAATGATAGATGTAAACAGTTAACACAACACAATGATAGATGTAAACAGTTAACACAATGATAGATGTAAACAGTTAACACAATGATATATGTAAACAGTTAACACAATGATATATGGGTGGTAAACAGTTAACACAATGATAGATTAAACAATGATAGATGTAAACAGTAACACAATGTAGGTGAAACCAATTCAACACAATGAAACATTTAACACAATGATAGATGTAAACAGTACAATGATAGATGAAACCAATTAACAAATGGTAGATGTAAACAGTGGAACACAATTGAAACAGTTAACACAATGATAGATGTAAACAGTTAACATGGGTAAGTGGAACCAATTCAAACAGTTAATAAGGGTAAGTGAAACCAATTCAACACAAGGGTATGTGGAACCAATTCAAATATGGGTAAGTGGAACCAATTGAACATAAGGGTAAGATGAACCAATTCAACATTAGGGTAGGTGAAACCAATTCAACACAAGGGTAGGTGGAACCAATTGATCACATGGGTAAGTGGAACCAATTCAACATTAGGGTAGGTGGAACCAATTCAACACAAGGGTAGGTGGAACCAATTGATCACATTATGGTAAGTGGAACCAATTCAACATTATGGTAGGTGAAACCAATTCAACACAAGGGTAGGTGGGAACCAATTGATCACATGGGTAAGTGGAACCAATTCAACATAAGGGTATGTGAAACCAATTCAACACAAGGGTAGGTGGAACCAATTGATCACATGGGTAAGATGAACCAATTCAACATAAGGGTAGGTGAAACCAATTCAACACAAGGGTAGGTGGAACCAATTGATAACATGGGTAAGTGGAACCAATTCAACATAAGGGTAGGTGAAACCAATTCAACACAAGGGTAGGTGGAACGATCACATGGGTAAGTGGAACCAATTCAACACAAGAACCAATTGATCACATGGGTAAGTGGAACCAATTCAACATAAGGTAGGTGAAACCAATTCAACACAAGGGTAGGTGGAACCAATTCAACATTATGATAGGTGGAACCAATTCAACACAAGGGTGGAAACCAATTGATAACATGGGTAAGTGGAACCAATTCAACATAAGGATATGTGAAACCAATTCAACACAAGGGTAGGTGGAACCAATTGATCACATGGGTAAGATGAACCAATTCAACATAAGGGTAGGTGAAACCAATTCAAGACAAGGGTAAGTGGAACCAATTGATAACATGAGTAAGTGGAACCAATTCAACATAAGGGTAGGTGAAACCAATTCAACACAAGGGTAGGTGGAACCAATCACATGGTTAAGTGGAACCAATTGAACATAAGGGTAGGTGAAACCAATTCAACACAAGGGTAAGTGGAACCAATTGATCACATGGGTAAGTGGAACCAATTCAACATAAGGGTAGGTGAAACCAATTCAACACAAGGGTAAGTGGAACCAATTGATGACATGGGTAAGTGGAACCAATTCAACATAAGGGTAAGTGGAACCAATTCAACACAAGGGTAGGTGGAACCAATTCAACATAAGGGTAAGTGGAACCAGTTCAACACAAGGGTAGGTGGAACCAATTCAACATAAGGGTAAGTGGAACCAATTCAACACAAAGGTAGGTAGAACCAATTTAACATAAGAGTAGGTGAAACCAATTCAACGTAAGGGTGAGTGGAATCAATTCAACATAAGGGTGGGTGGAACCAACTCAACACAACGGTAGGTGAAACCCATTTAACACAAGGGTAGGTAAAACCCACTTAACACAAGGGTAGATGAAACCCATTTAACACAAGGGTAGGTGAAACCCATTTAACACAAGGGTAGGGAAACCCATTTAAAACAGGGTAGGTGAAACCCATTTAACACAAGGGTAGGTGAAACCCATTTAAAACAAGTGTAAGTGAAACGTATTTAACACAAGGGTAGATTAAAAAAACTACAATTTGAAGACAAGGGTACATAAGAACAGTTAAACACAAGGATAGAAGGAACCATTCGAACACAAGGATAGGTGAAACAAATAGACCACAAGGGTAGATAATAAAATAAAATAATCTGAAGACAATGGTAAGAACAGTTAAACACAAGAGTAGATGGAACAATCTGAGCACAACGGTAGATAAAATCAATTCAAGGCGAGGGTACATGTCAATTGAACACAAGGGTAGATCGAACCAATTGAACACAAGGGGGAGATGAAAGCAATCAAACACAAGGGTAGATGAAAGCAATCGAACACAAGGGTAGATCGAACCAATTGAACACAAGGGTAGATCGAACCAAATGAACACAAGGGTAGATGAAAGCAATCGAGCACAAGGGTAGATGAAAGCAATCGAACACAAGGGTAGATGAAAGCAATCGAACACAAGGGTAGATCGAACCAATCGAACACAAGAGTAGATCAAACCAATTGAACACAAGGGTAGATCGAACCAATTGAACACAAGGGTAGATCGAACCAATCGAACACAAGGGTAGATCGAACCAATTGAACTCAAGGGTAGATCGAACCAATTGAACACAAGGGGAGATGGAACCATTTGAACTCAAGGGTAGATCAAACCAATTGAACACAAGGGTAGATCGAACCAATCGAACACAAGGGTAGATCGAACCAATTGAACTCAAGGGTAGATCGAACCAATTGAACACAAGGGTAGATGGAACCATTCGAACTCAAGGGTAGATCGAACCAATTGAACACAAGAACACAAGGGTAGATCGAACCAATTGAACAATTGAACACAGGGTAGATCGAACCAATTAAACACAAGGGTAGATGGAACCATTCGAACTCAAGGGTAGATCGAACCAATTGAACACAAGGGTAGATCGAACCAATCGAACACAATTAAAACCAATTGAACACAAGGGTAGATCGAACAATCGAACACAAGGGTAGATCGAACCAATTGAACACAAAGGTAGATGGAACCAATTGAACACAAGGGTAGATAAAACCAATTGAACACAAGGGTAGATCGAAACAATCGAACACAAGGGTAGATCAAACCAATTGAACACAAGGGTAGATGGAACAAATTTAACACAAGGGTAGATGAAACCAATTGAACACAAGGGTAAATCGAACCAATTGAACACAAGGGTAGATCAAACCAATTGAACACAACGGTAGATGAACCAATTTAACACAAGGGTAGATGAAAGCAATTGAAAACAAAATGCACAGGGTAGATGGAACCAATTCAACACAAGCGTAAATCAAATTGAACACAAGGATAAATTAAACAAAATGCACACAAGGATAGATTAAACAAAATGCACAAGGGTAGATTAAACAAAATGCACACAAGGGTAGATTAAACAAAATGCACACAAGGGTAGATTAAACAAAATGCACACAAGAGGGTAGATTAAACAAAATGCACACAAGGGTAAGTAAATTAAACAAAATGCACACAAGGGTAGAGAACTAATGTGGAACCAATTAAACACAAGAGTAGATTAAACAAAATGCACACACAAGGATGAGTGGAACCAATTAAACACAAGGGTAGATTAAACACAAAATGCACACAAGGGTAGGTGGAACCAATTAAACACAAGGGTAGAATGCAATACGAGGGTAAATAAAACCAATTAAACACAAAAGTAAAACCAAAGGAATAAAAAGAGGATGGAACCAATTAAACACAAGAGTAGAGAAAACCAATTAAACACAAGGGTGAGTGGAACCAATGGAACACAAGAGTGAGTGGAACCAATTAAACACAAGAGTGGGTGGAATCAATGGAACACGAGTTTGGGTGGAACCAATTAAACACAAGGGATGAGTGGAACCAATGGAACACAAGAGTGGATGGAACCAATGGAACACTAGAGTAGGTGGAACCAATTAAACACAAGAGTTGGTGGAACCAATGGAATACAAGGTTGGGTGGAACCAATTGAACACAAAAACTAGGTGAAAACCAAAGGAATACAAGAGTGGATGGAACCAATTAAACACAAGAGTGGGTGGAACCAATGGAACACAAGGGTAGAAAAACCAATAGAACACAACAGTGGGTGGAACTAATGGAACACAAGGGGAGAAAACCAATTAAACACAAGAGTGGGTGGAACCAATGGACACAAGGGTAAAGAAAACCAATTAAAAACAAGAGTGGGTGGAACCAATTAAACACAAGAGTGGGTGGAACCAATTAAACACAAGAGTGGGTGGAACCAATGGAACACAAGGGTAGAGAAACCACATAAACACAAGAGTGGGTGGAACCAATGGAACACAAGGGTAGAGAAAACCAATAAAACGCAAGAGTGGGTGGATCCAATGGAACACAAGGTTAGAGAAAACCAATTAAACACAAGAGTGGGTGGAACCAATAGAACACAAGAGTGGGTGGAACCAATGGAACACAAGGGTAGAGAAACCAATTAAACACAAGAGTGGGTGGAACCAATGGAATACAGAGGTAGAAAACCAATTAAACACAAGAGTGGGTGGAACCAATGGAACCAATAGAAAACACAACAGTGGGTGGAACCAATGGAACACAAGGGTAGAGAACCAATTAAACACAAGAGTGGGTGAAACCAATGGAACAAAGGGTAGAGAAAACCAATTAAACACAAGAGTGGGTGGAACCAATGGAATACAGAGGTAGAGAAAACCAATTGAACACAAGAGGTAGTGAAAACCAATGAACACAAGAGTGGGTGAAACCAATGGAACACAAGGGTAGAGAAAACCAATTAAACACAAGAGTGGGTGAAACCAATGGAACAAAGAGGTAGAGAAAACCAATAAAACACAAGAGTGGGTGGATCCAATGGAACACAAGGTTAGAAAAACACAATTAAAATGGAACACAAGAGTGGAGAAACCAATAGAACACAAGAGTGTGTGGAAAGAGTGGATCCAATGGAACACAAGGTTAGAGAAAACCAATTAAACACAAGAGTGGGTGGAACCAATGGAACACAAGAGTGTAACATAAGGGTAGAAAACCAATTAAACACAAGAGTGGGTGGAACCAATGGAACACAAGGGTATAGAAAACCAATTAAACACAAGAGTGGGTGGAACCAATGGAACACAAGGCTAGAGAAAACAACCAATTAAGACAAACAAGAGTGGGTGGAACCAATGGAACACAAGGGTAGAGAAAACCAATTAAACACAAGAGTGGGTGGAACCAATGGAATACAGAGGTAGAGAAAACCAGTTGAACACAAGAGGGGTGAAACCAATAGAACACAACAGTGGGTGGAACCAATGGAACACAAGGGTAGAGAAAACCAATTAAACACAAGAGTGGGTGAAACCAATGGAACAAAGAGGTAGAGAAAACCAATTAAACACAAGAGTGGGTGGAACCAATAGAACACAAGAGTGGGTGGAACCAATGGAACACAAGGGTAGAGAAAACCAATGAAACACAAGAGTGGGTGAAACCAATGGAACACAAGGGTAGAGAAAACCAATTAAACACAAGAGTGGGTGGAACCAATGGAACACAAGGGTAGAGAAAACCAATAAAACGCAAGAGTGGTGGATCCAATGGAACACAAGGTTAGAGAAAACCAATTAAACACAAGAGTGGGTGGAACAATAGAACACAAGAGTGTGTGGAAAGGTGGAACCAATGGAACATAAGGGTAGAGAAAACCAATTAAACACAAGAGTGGGTGGAACCAATGGAACACAAGGGTATAGAAAACAAATTAAACACAAGAGAGTGGGTGGAACCAATGGAACACAAGGGTATAGAAAACCAATTAAACACAAGAGTGGGTGGAACCAATGGAACACAAGGGTAGAGACAACCAATTAAACACAAGAGTGGGGTGGAACCAATGGAACACAAGGGCAGAGAAAACCAATTAAACACAAGAATGGGTGGAACCAATAGAACACAAGAGTGGGTGGAACCAATGGAACACAAGGGTAGAGAAAACCAATGAAACACAAGAGTGGGTGAAACCAATGGAACACAAGGGTAGAGAAACCAATTAAACACAAGAGTGGGTGGAACCAATGGAACACAAGAGTGGTGGAACCAATAGAACACAAGAGTGGGTGGAACCAATGGAACACAAGGGTAGAGGAAACCAATTAAACACAAGAGTGGGTGGAACCAATGGAACACAAGGGTAGAAAACCAATTAAACACAGAGTGGTGAAACCAATGGAACACAAGGGTAGAGAAAAACCAATTAAACACAAGAATGGGTGGAACCAATTAAACACAAGAGTGGGGAACCAATTAAACACAAGAGTGGGTGGAACCAATTAAACACAAGAGTGGGTGGAACTAATTAGAGTGGGTGTAACCAATTAAACACAAGAGTGGGTGGAACCAATGGAACACGAGGTTTGTGGAACAATTGAACACAAGTGTAGGTGGAACCAATGAAACACACGAGTGGGTGGAACCAATTGAACACAAGTGTTGGTGGAACCAATGGAACACGAGGTTGGGTGGAACCAATTGAACACAAGGGTAGGTGGAACCAATGAAACACACGAGTGGGTGGAACCAATTGAACAAGTGTTGGTGGAACCGGAACACGAGGTGGGTGGAACCAATTGAACACAAGGGTTGGTGGAACCAATTGAACACAAAGGTGGGTGGAACCACTTGAACACAAGGGTTGGTGGAACGAATTGAACACAAGAGTGGGTGGAACCAATTGAACACAAGGGTTGGTGGAACAAATTGAACACAAGAGTGGGTGGAACCAATTGAACACAAGGGTTAGTGGAAGCAATGAAACACGAGGGTGGGTGGAACAAATTGAACACAAGAGTGGGTGGAACCAATTGAACACAAGAGTGGGTGGAACAAATTGAACATAAGAGTTGGTGGAACAAATTGAACACAAGGTTGGGGTGGAACAAATTGAACACAAGAGTGGGTGGAACATATTGAACACAACGGTATGTGAAACCAATGAAATACAAGAGTGGGTGGAACATATTGAACACAACGGTATGTGAAACCAATGAAATACAAGAGTGGGTGGAACAAATTGAAAATAAGCCTTATTCTTTGTCGGGCTGTCTGTTTGTCTGACTGTCTGTCTATCTGTGTGTCTCTCTTAAACAACTTAGTCAAAGAAGGGAATGGAGGCATGGCTGATACCTTGTCA
>JAXRKP010001095.1:95000-97500 GCA_037039925.1 Doris montereyensis | reverse complement strand
AAAAGAGTTAAAATAGTTACATAGTTATCATTGTCTACAACAAATGTGGAAAAATAGTTACATAGTTATTGTCTACAACAAATGTAAAAATAGTTGTTATCATAGTTATCATTGTTGAAAATAGTTACATAGTTATCATTGTCTACAACAAATGTGGAAAAATAGTTACATAGTTATCATTGTCTACAACAAATGTGGAAAAAAAGAGTAGTTATCATTGTCTACAACGAAGTTATCATTGTCTACAACAAATGTGGAAAATAGTTACATAGTTATCATTGTCTACAACGAATGTAGAAAAATAGTTACATAGTTATCATTGTCTACAACAAATGTAGGAAAAGAGTTACATAGTTATCATTGTCTACAACAAATGTAGGAAAAATAGTTACATAGTTATCATTGTCTACAACAAATGTGGAAAAAGAGTTACATAGTTATCATTGTCTACAACGAATGTGGAAAAGAGTTACATAGTTATCATTGTCTACAACGAATGTAGGAAAAGAGTTACATAGTTATCATTGTCTACAACGAATGTAGGAAAAGAGTTACATAGTTATCATTGTCTACAACGAATGTAGGAAAAGAGTTACATAGTTATCATTGTCTACAACGAATGTAGGAAAAGAGTTACATCGTTATCATTGTCTACAACGAATGTAGGAAAAGAGTTACATAGTTATCATTGTCTACAACGAATGTAGGAAAAGAGTTACATAATTATCATTGTCTACAACGAATGTAGGAAAAGAGTTACATAGTTATCATTGTCTACAACGAATGTAGGAAAAGAGTTACATAGTTATCATTGTCTACAACGAATGTAGGAAAAGAGTTACATCGTTATCATTGTCTACAACGAATGTAGGAAAAGAGTTACATAGTTATCATTGTCTACAACGAATGTAGGAAAAGAGTTACATAATTATCATTGTCTACAACGAATGTAGGAAAGAGTTACATAGTTATCATTGTCTACAACGAATGTAGGAAAAAGTTACATAGTTATCATTGTCTACAACGAATGTAGGAAAAGAGTTACATCGTTATCATTGTCTACAACGAATGTAGGAAAAGAGTTACATCGTTATCATTGTCTACAACGAATGTAGGAAAAGAGTTACATCGTTATCATTGTCTACATGCATGCTTGTTATCTTGTCTTCAACGAATGTAGGAAAAAGAGTTATCTCCAAAGGCTTATCTTGTTCCTAGGCATAGTTATCATTGTCTTGTAGTGTGACCATATTTGGCATTCTTTGTCTACAACGAATTTCTTATATGATTCCAAGATTGTTTTCGTTTCTATATGATTCCAAGATGTTTTCCACTGAAAGCGACAGTTTTAAAGAAAGATGTCATTGTTTTCCCAGCTTTGAGTAGAAATTCCATTCACCTAGGACGTCATTTTTGGCAGGTTGTACAAGTAAAACATTGGAATAGTAGGCTTTCACTCATGGCTACGAGTAACTTCAGTATCGAATACGGACTCGATTTGATAATTGTTCTTTGTACCACCTGTATGTATGTATATATATATATATATATATATATATATATATATATATATATATATATATATATATATATATATATATATATATATATGTGTGTGTGTGTATATAAGGTACATATATAGAGATATATTTTACGTTATGTTTATTTGTAGATTTTGTTCTGGTAGAATGTCTCTAATAGAACGTAGTTGGCACACCACTATATGTGACACCGGGTCTTGAAGAATAATATCTTTCATTTCCTCATCTTCAGGTCGACAATGTGGTTCAAGGCGAATTTGTAGAGTTGATATGGCAATGTATGAAAGAGAACTTGACCGCTGGTCTTCCAAGGTTGGTACAGAAGCGTGAATCTGGCGGCACGGGTGGCGCCGTGACCAAACAACAGAAGCCGGACAAGCGCCACAGGTTTCTGTTATCCAAACCTATTCTCAATCCTTTAACTTTTCTTACATATACGACAAAGCTGACGCGTGTCAACATGAGAAAATTCAAATCATTTTTGCCTCACCATCTGCCCCAGCGAACTTTGAGAGGCGGATGAAAATGCGTGCAGGGGAATTTGGCCGTTTTGCCAGCGATCCTCACAACAGAGCCAAACTTTTATTTTTTGTGGGAAAGCCATCTCACGCCACATCCACAGAATCATCTTTTGAGATTCAGAGAAAAATCGATCTTGAGCAAAAGAAACATCAAGATATTGTCCAAGCGACATTTTTTGATATTTACAGGGATATCGTGTGGAAAGGACTGCTCATTCCAAAATGGTGCAGCACCTTTTGTCCAAATGCGGCATTTGTGATAAGAGTCGATGACGACGTGAGCGCCGAGATCTCGGACCTCATTTCAGCCCTGGTGGAAACCCAACGGAAGCACAAACACTTCATTCTGGGATTACTCAGACAAAACGAGGTTCCCGTTCGGGACAGAAGCTCCAAATATTTCACGTCGTATGAGGAATACCCTTACAGAGATTTCCC
>JAXRKP010001095.1:5000-85000 GCA_037039925.1 Doris montereyensis | reverse complement strand
TAGAGAAGCTAGGTAGAACAAGGAGGAAAGAAATAAAGAATCTAGGTAAGACAATGAGGCGAGAAATAGAGAAGCTAGGTAAGACGAAGAGGAGAGAAATAGAGAAGCTGGGTAAGACAAGGAGGAGAGAAATAGAAGCTGGGTAAGACAAGGAGGAGAGAGATAGAGAATCTAGGTAAAACAATTAGGAGAGAAATAGAGAAGCTAGGTAAAACAATTAGGCGAGAAATAGAGAAGCTAGGTAAAACAATTAGGAGAGAAATAGAGAAGCTAGGTAAAACAAGGAGGAGAGAAATAGAGAAGCTAGGTAAAACAATTAGGAGAGAAATAGAGAAGCTAGGTAAAACAATTAGGCGAGAAATAGAGAAGTTAGGTAAAACAATTAGGAGAGAAATAGAGAAGCTAGGTAAAACAATTAGGAGAGAAATAGAGAAGCTAGGTAAAACAATTAGGAGAGAAATAGAGAAGCTAGGTAAAACAATTAGGAGAGAAATAGAGAAGCTAGGTAAAACAAGGAGGAGAGAAATAGAGAAGCTAGGTAAAACAAGGAGGGGAGAAATAGAGATGCTAGGTAAAGTGCCGGCCTCTCACTCAAAAGGTTGCGACAAGGAGGAGACAAATAGAGTAGTTAGCTAAGATGCCGAACTCTCACCCAAAATGTCGTGACAAGAAGGAGACAAACAGAGAAGCTAGGTAAGGTGCTTGCTTCTCACTCAAAATGTCGTGACAAGGGAGAGAAATAGAGATTCTAGGTAACCTGCCGGCCTCTCACTCAAAATGTCGTGACAAGGGGGAGAGAAATAGAGATTCTAGGTAACCTGCCGGCCTCTCACTCAAAATGTCGTGACAAGGGGAGACAAACAGAGAAGCCAGGTAAGGTGCCGGCCTCTATCTCAAAATGTCGTGACAAGGAGGAGACAAATAGAGACACTAGGTAAGGTGTCGGTCTCTCACTCAAAATGTTGTGACAAGGAAGAGACAAATAGAGACGCTAGGTAAGGTGTCGGTCTCTCACTCAAAATGTCGTGACAAGGAAGAGACAAATAGAGACGCTAGGTAAGGTGTCGGTCTCTCACTCAAAATGTCGTGACAAGGAAGAGACAAATAGAGACTCAAAATGCTAGGTAAGGTGTCGGTCTCTCACTCAAATGTCGTGACAAGGAAGAGACAAATAGAGACGCTAGGTAAGGTGTCGGTCTCTCACTCAAATGTTGTGACAAGGAAGAGACAAATAGAGACGCTAGATAAGGTGTCGGTCACTCACTCAAAATGTCTTGACAAGGAAGAGACAAATATAGAAGCTAGGTAAAGTGTCGGTCTCTCACTCAAAATGTCGTGACAAGGAGGAGACAAACAGAGAAGCCAGGTAAGGTGCCGGCCTCTATCTCAAAATGTCGTGACAAGGAGGAGACAAATAGAGACACTAGGTAAGGTGTCGGCCTCTATCTCAAAATGTTGTGACAAGGAAGAGACAAATATAGAAGCTAGGTAAGGTGTCGGTCTCTCACTCAAAATGTCGTGACAAGGAGGAGACAAATATAGAAGCTAGGTAAGGTGTCGGTCTCTATCTCAAAATGTTGTGACAAGGAAGAGACAAATAGAGAAGCTAGGTAAGGTGTCGGTCTCTCACTCAAAATGTCGTGACAAGGAAGAGACAAATAGAGAAGCTAGGTAAGGTGTCGGTCTCTCACTCAAAATGTCGTGACAAGGAAGAGACAAATAGAGACGCTAGATAAGGTGTCGGTCTCTCACTCAAAATGTCTTGACAAGGAAGAGACAAATAGAGAAGCTAGGTAAGGTGTCGGTCTCTCACTCAAAATGTCGTGACAAGGAAGAGACAAATATAGAAGCTAGGTAAGGTGTCGGTCTCTCACTCAAAATGTCTTGACAAGGAGGAGACAAACATAGAAGCTAGGTAAGGTGTCGGTCTCTCACTCAAAATGTCTTGACAAGGAGGAGACAAACATAGAAGCTAGGTAAGGTGTCGGTCTCTCACTCAAAATGTCGTGACAAGGAGGAGACAAACATAGAAGCTAGGTAAGGTGTCGGTCTCTCACTCAAAATGTCTTGACAAGGAGGAGACAAACATAGAAGCTAGGTAAGGTGTCGGTCTCTCACTCAAAATGTCGTGACAAGGAGGAGACAAACATAGAAGCTAGGAGACTCAAAATGTCGTGACAAGGAGGAGACAAACATAGATATTATTTGGTAGTTAGCGCCGTTGGCTGCTCCTGTCAATCATATGCTCTTGTCTTTTACCAAGTTTTTACAAGTTATGCTTCTTGGATTGTAACGAAATTTATACCAACTGGTTCCTTTACCACTTGTGCTTCATATTATGCTTTCATTTTTGGGATTTTTCGTCTATTTTAAGAGGATTTTATCCTCACATTTTTGCAGTGTTTGTTTTTTTTTCCAAATGGTTCTTAAAGGTAAAGTACTAGGCTTTAGCTTCTTTATCATCCATGTGAACAGTTTTCTATTGATCTTCGTGAATTGTGTTTCGTCGCTCGCCATGGTCAGTGATTTGTCAGTCCGTCATGCTCTGGCAATTACATACAAGCCAAGCCAACTGATAGCACTGCGTTCATACTCACTAAGACTTAATAATCAGACGTCAATTCTAGACGCATTGAAGAAACACCATATTTTTTATAAACACATAGGTAGACACACGAGAAGGGGAACAAGGGGCGGCAGATCAGATATCAAACGTGTCACAAGCAATCGGTCAAACCTTGTCACCATACCGACAACAACAGCTGACTCGTTTTTCACACCCCCAAAATAGAGGACAAACACAAGCAGTCGACCGTACACAAATTGATCTTAAAACGTCATCTAACACCAATGTAAACAACAAAATATCAAAGATTCGAATGTCATCTAACACTAATGTAAACAACAAAATATCAAAGATTCGAATTGGCTACACCAACGCCCAGTCATGCCGTAATAAAACATCTGAGTTGAGCGATATCGTCACAGAGTATGACTACGACATCATGTTCCTCACGGAAACTTGGCTTCGCGTCCAGGGTGATGAACCAATCATTCATCAACTTACATCTCCTGGATACGAGTTCCGACCCTTCCCTAGAAAAACAAAAGAGGAGGGGGAATTGGTGTACTGTTCAAAAAGAACATTGGCTCATTTATCCGAATTAGATTGTCTTCCCAAAATTACAACACATTTGAACCTGTGACAATGTCCATAAATACACGGAAGAATTCAGCGCAAATTACGTGTATTTATAGGCCACCACCGAACCGGAAAAATATGTTTACAACTGCAGATTTTCTTAATGAATTTGATGAATTTTTTATTATCATAAATTTCTCATGGAAAGGACACCATGCTCATTGGAGACTTTAACCTCCACTTTAATTCAAATAACCCAGACACCAAAATAATGGATGATATACTTGAAAATAATGAAATGATCCAACACGTGACATCACCAACACACCGTAAGGGCCACATTTTGGATTGGGTGATAACTTCTAAAAGTTTTCCCATTCACCTGCCCATATCAAACGTGGACAAATTAATATCAGACCACAAAATATGGACAAATTAATATCAGACCACACTGTCCGTCATTTCGTCGTGGGTCTTCCAAATGTTCAAAAACATGTCAAGTCAGTCACATCAAGAGACTTTAAGAAAGTGAACTTCGACGCCCTGAGAAAGGACTTTGCCCAATGCGTCTCAGGTACGAACAGCAACCTGCCAGCCGCGACAATTCTGCACCAACTTCGAGAAGTCATCGATCTCCATGCTCCTGAATCCACCCGAAGAGTCGTTGAGAGGAAACCGTCGCCCTGGTTTGACGAGGAGCTGAAGGAAGCCAAGAAACGTAGGAGACGAGCAGAAAGAAAATGGCTCAAGTCAGGAACCAATATCGATAAGGAAATGTATATCAGTCAAAAGAACTCTGTTAATCAACTCTCTAGAAATTTTGATAAAAAGACTTGAAATTACATACGGAATGTTTGGTACATTACTAAAGTGGTTAAAATCTTACCTGTCACAGAAAAGCAAGTTATAGTCACAAACAAAAAGAAATCAAATGAATATAATCTAACGTGTGAGGATCCTCAGGGATCAGTCCTAGGGCCTGTCCTTTTTGTCCCCTACATCGGACCACTTTCAAAAATATGTCTTAAACACAACATTTCCTATCACTAGTATACAGATGATACACAACTCTATGTTACCAACTTTGATAAACATTCCCCAAGTCCATCACCTTTAATAAAAGTTAGTGAAATGTGTATCATGGAAATAAAAGACTGAATGAAAGCAAATAAACTCAAGCTAAATGAAGATAAGACAGAAGTAATGATTGTTGGTAATAAACAGAAGCTAAAGAAGTAAAATCTCAAGATCTTAAAATGTTTTGGGTGACATAATTGTTTACACTGTTGATACAGTAAAAAAATTTGGGGACGATGCTTGGTTGTTCACTATCCATGGACTGCCAACTAAATTATGTGTGCAAGATTATGATATTTGAATTAAAGAAAATATCTGAAATAAGACCTTTTTTATCCCCTGAAATGACCAAGAAACTTGTTGCCTTAATATTTTTCCAAGTTAGATTACTGCAATGCATTAATTTTTGGCCTCCCTAATGATAAAATTAGAAAATTGCAAATCATCCAGAATCATGCTGCAAAGCTCATTTTTTAATTAAAACCGCAAAGAAGAAAATGTATCCCCTATTTTGACAGAGCTTCATTGGCTCAAAGTTGAACAAAGCATAAAGTTCAAAGCATCAGTTTTGGTCTATAGATACCTTGACGGATCAGCCCCCCCCCTCTATCTTTACGACCTGATTTCAAAATACTCACAGCCAAGATCACTAAGATCCTCAGCAGACTCCATTCGTTTAGTTACCCCTCTAAAACGCACAAAAATGGGCGAGCGGTCCTTTTCTTCTTTCGGTCCACGTACGTGGAACGCATTGCCAATAACCATCAGACAGGCAGATAATATTTCTATTTTCAAGAAAAAAATTAAAAAGCACTATTTCTCTGAGCAATTTTGCTATTTGGCTTTATGATTTTGTCTCTAAATAATATAATTTACATTTAATACCAATATGAATATTACTATGATATGTGTGTATATGTGTGTATATGTATGTATGTGTATATGTATGTATATATATATATATGTATATGCTATTATGTATATATCCACAGACAACATGATTGATGTTTCATGTAGCCTACGCATTTCTAAATCAACTAATTCGTTCTGTGTCATACGTTTAATTGCAGTCATGTAATTCATGTAATTCTAGTCTATGGATTCAATGCCTTTATATTCTAAGATGTAATCTAATTTTTAACCATATATGACTATGATTTGTATCAATGTTTTTACTATATACTTCATAATATATGTCAAATGTATGGATGTTTAATATATTGTAAAGCGTGTGGAGCCTCTTTTAGGAGATTAAGCGCTCTATAAGTGTTTATTATTATTATTATTATTATTATTATTATTATTATTATTATAATAATTATAATTATTATTATTATTATTATTATTATTATTATTATTATTATTATTATTATTATTATTATTATTATTATTATTATTATTATTAATATTATTAAACAGAAAAGCTAGGTAAGGTGCCGGACTCTCACTCAAAATGTCCTAATAAAAAAAGCAAATAGAGAAGTTATGTAAGGTGCCGGCCTATCACATAAAACGACGCGACAAGCAGACATACAGAAAAGCTAGGTAAGGTGCCTGCCTCTTACTCAAAATGTCGTGACAAGGAAAACATACAGAGAAGCTATGTAAGGTGCCTGTCTCTTACTCAAAATGTCGTGACAAGGAGACATACAGAAGCTAGGTAAGGTGCCTGTCTCTTATTCAAAATGTCGTGACAAGGAGACATACAGAGAAGCTAGGTAAGGTGCCTGCCTCTTACTCAAAATGTCGTGACAAGGAGACATACAGAGAAGCTAGGTAAGGTGCCTGCCTCTTACTCAAAATGTCGTGACAAACAGACATACAGAGAAGCTAGGTAAGGTGCCTGCCTCTTACTCAAAATGCGTGACAAGGAGGAGACAAATAGAGAAGCTAGGTAAAACAAGGAGACAACTAAAGAATAGGTAAGACAAGGAGACAAATAGAGAAGCTAGGTAAGACAAGAAGACAAATAAAGAAGCTAGGTAAGACAAGGAGACAAATAGAGAAGCTAGGTAAGACAAGGAGACAAATAGAGAAGCTAGGTAAGGCAAGGGAGACAAATAGAGAAGCTAGGTAAGACAAGGAGGAGACAAATAGAGAAGCTAGGTAAGACAAGGAGACAAATAAAGAAGCTAGGTAAGACAAGAGGAGACAAATAGAGAAGCTAGGTAAGACAAGGAGACAAATAGAGAAGCTAGGTAAGACAAGGAGACAACAGAGAAGTTAGGTAAGACAAGGAGGAGACAAATAGAGAAGCTAGGTAAGACAAGGAGACAAATAAAGAAGCTAGGTAAGACAAGGAGACAAATAGAGAAGCTAGGTAAGACAAGGAGACAAATAGAGAAGCTAGGTAAGACAAGGACACAAATAGAGAAGCTAGGTAAGACAAGGAGGAGACAAATAGAGAAGCTAGGTAAGACAAGGAGACAAATAAAGAAGCTAGGTAAGACAAGAAGACAAATAGAGAAGCTAGGTAAGACAAGGAGACAAATAGAGAAGCTAGGTAAGACAAGGAGACAAATAGAGAAGCTAGGTAAGACAAGGAGACAATAGAGAAGCTAGGTAAGACAAGGACACAAATAGAGAAGCTAGGTAAGACAAGGAGGAGACAAATAGAGAAGCTAGGTAAGACAAGGAGGAGACAACAGAGAAACCAGGTAAGACAATGAGGAGACAACAGAGAAACTAGGTAAGACAAGGAGGAGACAACAGAGAAACTAGGTAAGACAAGGAGGAGACAAACAGAGAAACTAGGTAAGACAAGGAGGAGACAACAGAGAAACTAGGTAAGACAATGAGAGACAACAGAGAAACTAGGTAAGACAAGGAGGAGACAAACAGAGAAACTAGGTAAGACAAGGAGGAGACAAACAGAGAAACTAGGTAAGACAAGGAGGAGACAAACAGAAGCTAGGTAAGACAAGGAGGAGACAAACAGATAAGCTAGGTAAGACAAGGAGGAGAGAAAGAGAAGCTAGGTAAGACAAGGAGGAGACAAACAGAGAAGCTAGGTAAGACAAGGAGGAGACAAACAGAGAAGCTAGGTAAGACAAGAGCAGACAAACAGAGAAACTAGGTAAGACAAGGAGGAGACAAATAGAGAAGCTAGGTAAGACAAGGAGGAGACAAACAGAGAAGCTAGGTAAGACAAGGAGGAGACAGATAGAGATGCTAGATAAGGTGCCGGCCTCTCATTCAAAATGTCGTGATAAGGAGGAGACAAATAGAGAAGCTAGGTAAGGTGCCACCTATATAGTTGTACATGATTTTATCTTTACACTTGTATAGTTGTATCTTTTACTTGTACTTGTATAGTTGTTTTTATCTTTACAGTTGTATAGTGTATAGTGTATATGGTTTTTATCTTTACACTTATATAGTTGTACGTAGTTTATCTTTACACTTGTATAGTTGTATGTGGTTTTATCTTTACACTTGTATAGTTGTATGTGGTTTTATCTTCACACTTGTATAGTTGTATGTGGTTTTATCTTTACACTTGTATAGTTGTATGTGGTTTTATATTCACACTTGTATAGTTGTATGTGGTTTTATCTTTACACTTGTATAGTTGTATGTGGTTTTATCTTTACACTTGTATAGTTGTATGTGGTTTTATCTTTACACTTGTATAGTTGTATGTGGTTTTATATTCACACTTGTATAGTTGTATGTGGTTTATCTTTACACTTGTATAGTTGTATGTGGTTTTATATTCACACTTGTATAGTTGTATGTGGTTTTATATTCACACTTGCATAGTTGTATGTGGTTTTATATTCACACTTGTATAGTTGTATGTGGTTTTATCTTTACACTTGTATAGTTGTATGTGGTTTTATCTTCACACTTGTATAGTTGTACATGGTTTATCTTCACACTTGTATAGTTGTATGTGGTTTTATATTTACACTTGTATAGTTGTATGTGGTTTTATATTCACACTTGTATTGTTGTATGTGGTTTTATATTCACACTTGTATAGTTGTATGTGGTTTTATATTCACACTTGTATAGTTGTATGTGGTTTTATATTCACACTTGTATAGTTGTATGTGGTTTTATATTCACACTTGTATAGTTGTATGTGGTTTTATATTCACACTTGTATAGTTGTATGTTGTTTTATATTCACACTTGTATAGTTGTATGTGGTTTTATATTCACACTTGTATAGTTGTATGTTGTTTTATATTCACACTTGTATAGTTGTACGTGGTTTTATATTCACACTTGTATAGTTGTATGTGGTTTTATCTTAACACTTGTGTAGTTGTATGTAGTTTTATCTTCACACTTGTATAGTTGTACGTGGTTTTATCTTTGTACTTGTATAGTTGTACGTAGTTTTATATTCACACTTGTATAGTTGTATGTGGTTTTATCTTCACACTTGTATAGTTGTACGTGGTTTTATCTTTGTACTTGTATAGTTGTACGTAGTTTTATATTCACACTTGTATAGTTGTATGTGGTTTTATATTCACACTTGTATAGTTGTATGTGGTTTTTTATTTCACACTTGTATAGTTGTATGTGGTTTTATCTTTACACTTGTATAGTTGTATGTGGTTTTATATTCACACTTGTATAGTTGTATGTGGTTTATATTCACACTTGTATAGTTGTATGTAGTTTTATATTCACACTTGTATAGTTGTACGTAGTTTTATATTCACACTTGTATAGTTGTATGTGGATTTATCTTTGTACTTGTATAGTTGTATGTGGTTTTATATTCACACTTGTATAGTTGTACGTAGTTTTATATTCACACGTGTACAGTGGCTTATACGTGTTGTCGTTACATCTGATGACTAAGAGCAGGAAATAAACGTTACAGTCTCGTACAGACGTTAGTCAAATGATTGTAATTTTAATAGCAATGATAATAAGAAATGTACCATTAACCATTTTTTCAACATTGAGTAGATGTACATTTATTCAGAAGAATGATTTTCATTCCCATGAAGAAACTTAACCTTACCCTGTGACGCTCAACAAAAGCTTAGAAGAAGAGAAAGCATTACACCTTCAAAGCAGAAGAATGAGAATCAACGAAAATAATGAAATAATCCTTTCTATTCATCAATGAGAGCAAATTCTAATGACTACAAAATAATCTTCAAAAGCAATCCAAATACTTGCATACATTATACATCTAGAGCTATTTTGATATAGAATTCACGGCAGGGCAAAGTTTAATCATTGAGTGCTTTGATAGGCTGTTATGTCTTCTAGTCTCATGCTGCCTTGCTGACGGGTCTTGGTTGTATTCTGATTGGCTGAAATTTTGGGCTACAAAAACGTATGGCTACCAACCTGTTCATTGTTAACACACAGATAAACCCTGTACATAATCACATTTGATTTATCGAATACTGGTAGAGCAACAACAACAAAAACAATGCCTGAATTTATACAAAAATGCAACCAATATTCGATCTAAGCTGTGCGTATGTGTACGCACACCAGGGAGGAAGGGTGTGCACAGTTGAAAGATGCACAAAACATTTTAAGAAACCTGCCTGTTGTCAAACGTTAATTCTCATACACAGTCCATACATTTTGGATTGTTTGTCAACCTTGCACAGCATTACAACTACATGCACACAGACTTCACGATTTTAAAGTGAACATTGAACGCAACACTGATTGACATTTTGTGAGGATAAGCATGATTGTAATGTTAGTTTAAAGTGAACATTGAACGCAACACTGATTGACATTTTGTGAAGATAAGCATGATTGTAATGTTACTTTAAATTGAACATTGAACGCAACACTGATGGACATTTTGTGACGATAAGCATGATTGTAATGTTAGTTTAAAGTGAACATTGAACACAACACTGATGGACATTTTGTGAGGATAAGCATGATTGTAATGTTACTTTAAATTGAACATTGAACGCAACACTGATGGACATTTTGTGACGATAAGCATGATTGTAATGTTACTTTAAATTTTGAACGCAACACTGATGGACATTTTGATAAGCATGATTGTAATGTTACTTTAAAGATTGAATACAACACTGATTGACATTTTGTGAGGATGAGCATGATTGTAATGTTACTTTAAAAGATTGAACGCAACACTGATTGACATTTTGTGAGGATGAGCATGATTGTAATGTTAGTTTAGAGTGAACATTGAACGCAACACTGATTGACATTTTGTGAGGATAAGCATGATTGTAATGTTAGTACAACCAAAGCATAGTTAATCACAATTGTACTGTTAATGCAATGTACTGCCAGGCAGGGGCGGATTTAACCCTTAACAACTAGAGGAACAGTATAATGTACGGCAGGCCTAATACAAAGGAATAAATAAAAATCAACGATTATGACGACAACCACTTTCTTTTCCTGTATGTGTAGAGGAATTGTCAGCGTTTGGTCTTCAATGATTCAAATCGATTGATGTTTCATTGGTTTAAAGTATTCATACTCCTTATTACACCCTTGTGAACTGACATTTAAAACAATTAAAGCATTTAGTCCATCCTGTCCCATAGTGTCTCAGGTGTATGTTGTTATTCGTTTGTCATATATTTGACAGCATTGACCATATGGGTTGAACTACACTGATACTTCTTATTGATCTTAACCTTTCCTTTCAAATGTTTCATGTCCGCGCGACCGCTTTGTGACCAAATGTCATCGCCTCCAATAATAAACAATAGAAGCAAAACAAGCATTTTTTTTTCTAAGCTAACAGTTAACCATTTGACAGTATCGGTTTTCAGAAAAAATGACAAGGCGATGTCTTTCACCTAAATGTTATATTTGTAACTTATCCTCATGCTTCAAGCTATGGAAGTTATTTTAAAAAAGAAACTCTATCTCATTTACCAATAAATTAATAAACACATTTATCGTTATGAGCACACAGATCAAAAAATTATTATAAACTTATCCCCGGTAAGACTCTACAGTAACAAGCACCTTCTCCCTGTCGTGATCTGTTCTACAATAACAAGCACCATCTCACTGTCGTGATCTGTTCTACAGTAACAAGCACCATCTCACTGTCGTGATCTGTTCTACAGTAACAAGCACCTTCTCACTGTCGTGATCTGTTCTACAGTAACAAGCACCTTCTCACTGTCGTGATCTGTTCTACAGTAACAAGCACCATCTCACTGTCGTGATCTGTTCTACAGTAACAAGCACCATCTCACTGTCGTGATCTGTTCTACAGTAACAAGCACCTTCTCACTGTCGTGATCTGTTCTACAGTAACAAGTACCATCTCACTGTCGTGATCTGTTCTACAGTAACAAGTACCATCTCACTGTCGTGATCTGTTCTACAGTAACAAGTCCCATCTCACTGTCGTGATCTGTTCTACAGTAACAAGTACCATCTCACTGTCGTGATCTGTTCTACAGTAACAAGCACCTTCTCACTGTCGTGATCTGTTCTACAGTAACAAGCACCTTCTCACTGTCGTGATCTGTTCTACAGTAACAAGCACCTTCTCACTGTCGTGATCTGTTCTACAGTAACAAGCACCTTCTCACTGTCGTGATCTGTTTGTAATTAGATCTACATACAATAAAAGGCAGCTGTGCTAGGCATTACGCTGGCAGGTAAAAAGTAAATTATCAATATTTGTTCAATTCTGAATTTCGGAATATTCATAGATTTAAAATACAACTTAAAAACTGATCATCTTAATTGATATTAGTATATAAATAGATGTTAATTCATAAATTTGTAATATATATGAATAAAGCTTAAAGATTAGGTTTAAAATTGTAAGCCAAACGAATACAATACATAAGTTTTGCCAGTTTTCATTTCCGCATGCCAATGCGCCAAACGTTGACAAAGACGTAAAGGGTCCCGAATCATTCTCACCCGCTTAGTCGTTCAAGGCCTTCACTTTGACCTTCATTGGGTTTTCATTACGTAGTCAAGGTGATCAGCTCTTGAGGACACAAACGCAAAATGTCCCACTCTAAAAATAGACTCATTCTCACCGCTCGCTTGGCGTGTCCCGTAGTCTGTCCTGTCGCATCACGTGATACCGCTCACAGGCTTTGTCTAACTACTACTACTACTACTACTACTACTACTACTACTACTACTACTACTACTACTACTACTACTACTACTACTACTACTACTACTACTACTACTACTACTACTACTACTACTACACTACTACTACTAGATCTATCTACGAGAACTAACACTGAAGGTTTTCAGGGCCTTTAATAAATTATTTTCATTCTAGAGTTGTATGAAGATGTATTTAACATTGGTGATTAAACTGTTGATTTCTCAGGAGTAGACTGTCCTGTATGTCCGTATGATAAATCCATCCCTGCTAGCAGGTATAAGTTACATACCGCGTCGTTACAAAGACTGTCGCCAGTCTCGCAGTTTTGACTTGCTAAGAGATCGAGTCGTGGAGGCAAACCAGATTAATGGAGTGGGACTGAGGGACAATAGATTTGATGCATTCGATACAAAGATGAAATAAAGATTTTTTTTAATTATACTCTGTATTCCACTACATGTTCTTGCTCACCGACCTTACATCATTAAATAAGCACATTGTATTCTCCAGCAAGACATTCCAATCAACGTCCTTCTCGATTTCTGGGAGCATACAGTACAGGAGCCTGTTAGACTGTTCATACTAGCACTCTGACAACAAAAAAATCTACCTACAGCTGGGTACTAATTCAAACCTAAGTCAAGTGGTGAAAGAAGAAGTGAAGGACCTTTCCTAAAGAAAACAACGTCTTGAAGACAAAACCCAAACACATGGGCCAGTCACGGGGCTTGAACCAGTGTCGACGTGATTACAAACTCACACATGGGCCAGTCACGGGAGTTGAACCAGTGTCGACGTGATTACAAACTCACACATGGGCCAGTCATGGGACTTGAACCAGTGTCGACGTGATTACAAACTCACACATGGGCCAGTCACGGGACTTGAACCAGTGTCGTTGTGATTACAAACTCACATATTAGGCCAGTAACGGGACTTGAACCAGTGTCGTTGTGATTACAAACTCACACATGGGCCAGTCACGGGACTTGAACCAGTGTCGACGTGATTACAAACTCACACATAGGCCAGTCACGGGACTTGAACAAGTGTCGACGTGATTACAAACTCACACATATGCCAGTCACGGTAATGAACCAGTGTCGTTGTGATGACAAACTCACATAGGCCAGTCACGGGAGTTGAACCAGCACCGTTGTGATTACAAACTCACATATAGGCCAGCCACGGGAATTGAACCAGCACCGTTGTGATTACAAATTCACACATAGGCCAGTCACGGGAATTGAACCAGCACCGTTGTGATTACAAACTCACACATAGGCCAGTCACGGAGTTGAACCAGCACCGTTGTGATTACAAACTCACACATAGGCCAGTCACGGGAGTTGAACCAGCACCGTTGTGATTACAAACTCACACATAGGCCAGTAACGGGACTTGAACCAGTGTCGTTGTGATTACAAACTCACACATAGGCCAGTCACGGGACTTGAAACAGTGTCGATGTGATTACAAACTCACACATAGGCAAGTCACGGGAGTTGAACCAGCACCGATGTGATTACAAACTCACACATAGGCCAGTCACGGGAATTGAACCAGTGTGGTCGTGATTAAAATCTCACATAGGCCAGCCAAGGGAATTGAACCAGAACCATTGTGATTACAAACTCACATATAGGCCAGTCACGGGAGTTGAACAAGCACCGTTGTGATTACAAACTCACACATAGGCCAGCCACAGAAATTGAACCAGCACCGTTGTGATTAAAAACTCACACATACGCCAGTCACGGGAGTTGAACCAGTGTCGACGTGATTAAAAACTCACACATGGGCCAGTCACGGGAGTTGAACCAGTGTCGACGTGATTAAAAACTCACACATGGGCCAGTCACGGGACTTGAACCAGTGTCGACGTGATTAAAAACTCACACATGGGCCAGTCACGGGAGTTGAACCAGTGTGGTCATGATTACAAACTCACACATGGGCCAGTCACTCACATATAGGCCAGTCAGTTGAACCAGTGTGGTCGTGATTAAAAACTCACACATAAGCCAGTCACGGGAGTTGAACCAGTGTGGTCGTGATTAAAAAACTCACACATAAGCCAGTCACGGGAGTTGAACCAGTGTGGTCGTGATTAAAAACTCACATGGGCCATCACGGGAGTTGAACCAGTGTGGTCGTGATTAAAAACTCACACATGGGCCAGTCACGGAGCTGAACCAGTGTGGTCGTGATTAAAAACTCACACATAGGCCAGTCACGGGAGTTGAACCAGTGTGGTCGGGATTAAAAACTCACACATAGGCCAGTCACGGGAGTTGAACCAGTGTGGTCGTGATTAAAAACTCACACATAGGCCAGTCACGGGAGTTGAACCAGTGTGGTCATGATTAAAAACTCACACATGGGCCAGTCACGGGAGTTGAACCAGTGTGGTCGTGATTAAAAACTCACACATAGGCCAGTCACGGGAGTTGAACCAGCACCGTTGTGATTACAAACTCACACATAGGCCAGTCACGGGAGTTTAACCACCACCGTTGCGATTACAAACTCACACATAGGCCAGTCACGGGAGTTGAACCAGTGTGGTCGGCATTAAAAACTCACACATAGGCCAGTCACGGGGAGTTGAACCAGTGTGGTGGTGATTAAAAACTCACACATAGGCCAGTCACGGGAGTTGAACCAGCACCGTTGTGATTACAAACTCACATATAGGCCAGTCACGGGAGTTGAACAAGTGTGGTCGTGATTTAAAAACTCACATGGGCCAGTCACGGGAGTTTAACCACCACCGTTGTGATTACAAACTGACACATAGGCCTGTCACGGGAGTTGAACCAGCACCGTTGTGATTACAAACTCACACATAGGCCAGTGACGGGAGTTGAACCAGTGTGGTCGTGATTACAAACTCACACATAGGCGAGTCACGGGAGTTGAACCAGTGTGGTCGTGATTAAAAACTCACACATAGGCGAGTCACGGGAGTTGAACCAGTGTGGTCGTGATTAAAAACTCACACATGGGCCAGTCACGGGAGTTGAACCAGTGTGGTCGTGATTAAAACTCACACATGGGCCAGTCACGGGAGTTGAACCAGTGTGGTCGTGATTAAAAACTCACACATAGGCTAGTCATGGGAGTTGAACCAGTGTGGTCGTGATTAAAAACTCACACATAGCCCAGTCACGGGAGTTGAACCAGCACCGTTGTGATTAAAAACTCACACATAGGCCAGTCACGGAGTTGAACCAGCACCGTTGTGATTACAAACTCACACATAGCCCAGTCACGGGAGTTGAACCAGCACCGTTGTGATCACAAACTCACACATAGGCCAGTCACGGGAATTGAACCAGTGTCGTTGTGATGACAAACTCACACAAAGGCCAGTCACGGGAGTTGAACCAGCACCGTTGTGATTACAAACTCACACATAGGCCAGTCACGGGAATTGAACCAGTGTCGTTGTGATGACAAACTCACACATAGGCCAGTCACGGGAGTTGAACCAGTGTTGTTGTGATGACAAACTCACACATAGACCAGTCACGGGAATTGAACCAGTGTCGTTGTGATGACAAACTCACTATGCCATGTTTTCACTACAACGCATATAGTTCAAAACAACATGTTGGTCGCAATAATCAAGGTTTGTAATATATTATGATGTGTACATCAAAGTGTGTAATATATTATGATGTGTACATCAAGGTTTGTAATATATTATGATGTGTACATCAAGGTTTGTAATATATTATGATGTGTACATCAAGGTTTGTAATATATTATGATGTGTACATCAAGGTTTGTAATATATTATATGATGTTTGTAATATATTATGATGTGTACATCAAAGTGTGTAATATATTATGATGTGTACATCAATGTGTGTAATATATTATGATGTGTACATCAAGGTTTGTGTATATTATGTGTGTACATGGAAGTGTGTATTATTATGATGTGTACATCAAGTTTGTAATATATTATGATGTGTGTAATATATTATGATGTGTACATGGAAGTGTGTAATATATTATGATGTGTACATGGAAGTGTGTAATATATTATGATGTGTACATGGAAGTGTGTATTATTATGATGTGTACATGGAAGTGTGTAATGTATTATGATGTGTACATGGAAGTGTGTAATGTATTATGATGTGTACATGGAAGTGTGTAATATATTATGATGTATGATGTGTACATGGAAGTGTGTAATATATTATGATGTGTACATGGAAGTGTGTAATATATTATGATGTGTACATGGAAGTGTGTAATATATTATGATGTGTACATGGAAGTGTGTAATGTATTATGATAAATGCTAAAGAGCCAAGATATGGCTATCAGTTCCAAAACATTTCCAGTTTTATTTATGATGGCAAACAAACGCGTAGAAGCTATGTACGGACGTGACCGGTCTTGGTTTCAGTTAATTATTCTGATAATGGCGGTTTAAGTGTGTTGTTTTCATGACACATTCGATCTGATAATGGTTTTGTTTGTTTTCATGTTTTTTGAAGTTTTTAGTTTGATTCGGATCCTGATCTGGATTACCTGTGCAATAAATATTTTAAAAAATCCAGCGATGCAAAGGGGTCTGTCGAATGTGTGGAGAATGACATCACGTGCTTTAAAGGGCCGGTCGAGTGAAGGAGAATGACATCAAATAACACGTGTTTTTAAAAGCCTGTCGAACGTGAAGGAAGGAGGACATCAAAAACCGTATTTTTTCAGCATGTTCGACCTAAAGGAGAAGGACATCAAATAACACGTGTTTTAAAAGGGTTTCATCGCACCTCGGAAAAAGGACATCAAATAACACGTGTTTTAGGGCCTGTCGAACGTGAAGGAGAAGGACATCAAATAACACGTGTTTTAAAGGGCCGGTCGAACGTGAAGGAGAATGACATCAAATAGCACGTGTTTTAAAAGGCTGTCGAATGTGAAGGAGAATGACATCAAATAACACGTGTTTTAAAGGGCCTGTCTGGAACGTAAAGGAAGATAACATCAAATGTTTTAAAGGGCCTGTCGGAACGTGAAGAGAATGACATCAAATAACGTGTTTTAAAGCGCCTGTCGAACGTGAAGGAGAAGGACATCAAATGTTTTAACGCCTGTTTTGAAAAGGACATCCAAATAACACGTGTTTTAAAGGCCTGTCGAACGTGAAAAGGAAGGACATCAAATAACACGTGTTTTAAAGGGGCATGTCGAACGTGAAGAAGGAAATCAGGACACGTGTTTTAATTATGCCTGTCGAACGTGAAAGTGTTTCAAATAATGTTTTATGTGTACATCAAATAACACGTTTAAAGCGCCTGTCGAAGGTGAAAATTAGAAGGACATCAAATAACACGTGTTTTAAAGGTTTGTGTCGAACGTGTGTAATCAAGGTTTTGACATCAAATATGTGTACATCGTGTTTTAATATATTATGATGTCAAACATGAAGGAGTAATACATTAAATAACACGTGTGTTAATATATTATGATGTGTACATCAAAGTTTGAATATATTATCAAATAACATGGAAGTTTAATAATTATGATGTGCCTGTCAAACGTGTAAGGATGAAGTGACATCAAAGTGTGTAATGTATTAAAGGTACCTGTCGAACGTGTAATTGGAAGTGTGTAATATATTATGATGTGTACATAAAGTGTGTAATGTATTATTATGTGTACATGGAAGTGTAAATATAATGACATCAAATAATTATGTGTTTTGTGTAATGTATTATGATGCCTGGAAGTGTGAACGTGTACATAATGCTAAAGAATGAAAACATTTCCAGTGTACATTGGCCAGACAAACACAAGCAATAGACACATGATCTGAAATGTTTAATTACCATAGGGATTGTTTCCGTGTTTGTACCTCTGCGGATTACCTGTGGAAATATTTCTTCCAGCTGTCAAAGATCTCTAAATGAAGGAGAATACGAACCGACACTTCTGGTTCCAAAACATTTCCAGTTTTCCTTACCCTGGCAACACAAACGCGTAAAGCTAATGTACGCTAGTTACACGGTCTTAAGGTTGTCGAACCACATTATCTGATAACGTGTTGGCTTTAACATTTGTTTCGGTTTGAACATAAAGTTTGTTTTTAGTTTGAATCTGATCTGGATTACCTGTGCAACAAATATTTTAAAAATCCAGCGCAAAGGGTCTGTCGAACGTGAAGGAGAATGACATCAAATAACACGTGTGTTTAAAGGAATGCATCAAATAACACGTGTTTTAAAGCGAACGTGAAGAAGGACATCAAATAACACGTGTTTTAAAGCGCCTGAACATCAAATAACACGTGTTTTAAAGGGCCTGTCGAACGTGAAGGAGAAGGACATCAAATAACACGTGTTTTAAAGCGCCTGTCAAACGTAACATCAAATAACACGTGTTTTAAAGCGCCTGTCGAACGTGAAAGAGAAGGACATCAAATAACACGTGTTTTAAAGGGCCTGTCGAACGTGAAGGAGAATGACATCAAATAACACGTGTTTTAAAGGGCCTGTTGAACGTGAAGGAGAATGACATCAAATAACACGTGTTTTAAAGACCTGTCAAACGTGAAGGAGAAGGACATCAAATAACACGTGTTTTAAAGGACCTGTCGAACGTGAAGGAGAAGGACATCAAATAACACGTGTTTTAAAGGGCCTGTTGAACGTAAAGGAGAATGACATCAAATAACACGTGTTTTAAAGGGCCTGTCGAACGTGAAAGAGAAGGACATCAAATAACACGTGTTTTAAAGCCCCATAGGAACAAAGACCAGACAAACACAAGCAATAGACAGAGTAAATATTTAATTACCATAGGGATTGAAGCCGTGACCTCTGCGTTGTGGAAATATTTCTTCTGTCTCATCTCTAAATGTAGATCTAAGCCGATACCGACATCGAGTAAAAATTTGACCCACTTTCCTTTACGCCTGTAATCCGTAAAATTACCCGTAAACCAACTACAGTTACACAGCTGTTAAGTTTAGTAACCACACATTAGATAACGTTGTTACAGGCGGTGAACATAATAGGATGTTAATCTCTGAGACTTGCAATGTAACCAATAGGATGTTAATCTCTGAGACTTGCAATGTAACCAATAGGATGTTAATCTCTGAGACTTGCAATGTAACCAATAGGATGTTAATCTCTGAGACTTGCAATGTAACCAATAGGATGTTAATCTCTGAGACTTGCAATGTATGTAACCAATAGGATGTTAATCTCTGAGACTTGCAATGTAACCAATAGGATGTTAATCTCTGAGACTTGCAATGTAACCAATAGGATGTTAATCTCTGAGACTTGCAATGTAACCAATGAGATGTTAATCTCAAAGACTTGCAATGTAACCAATGGGATGTTAATCTCAAAGACTTCCAATGTAACCAATGGGATGTTAATCTCAAAGACTTGCAATGTAACCAATGGGATGTTAATCTCAAAGACTTGCAATGTAACCAATAGGATGTTAATCTCAAAAACTTGCAATGTAAAGAAATAGGACTGTTAATCTCAAAGACTTGCAATGTAACCAATTGGATGTTAATCTCAAAGACTTGCAATGTAACCAATGAGATGTTAATCTCAAAGACTTGCAATGTAACCAATGGGATGTTAATCTCAAAGACTTGCAATGTAACCAATGGGATGTTAATCTCAAAGACTTGCAATGTAACCAATGGGATGTTAATCTCAAAGACTTGCAATGTAACCAATGGGATGTTAATCTCAAAGACTTGCAATGTAACCAATGGGATGTTAATCTCAAAGACTTGCGATGTAACCAATGGGATGTTAACCTCAAAGACTTGCGATGTAACCAATGGGATGTTAATCCTCAAAGACTTGCAATGTAACCAATGGGATGTTAATCTCAAAGACTTGCAATGTAACCAATGGGATGTTAATCTCAAAGACTTGCAATGTAACCAATAGGATGTTAATCTCAAAGACTTGCGATGTAACCAATGGGATGTTAATCTCAAAGACTTGCATGATGTATGTTAATCTCCAATTGGGAACCAATGTAATCTCAATTGCGATGTAACAATGGGATGTTAATCTCAAAGACTTGCAATGTAACCAATGGGATGTTAATCTCAAAGACTTGCGATGTAATCAATGGGATGTTAACCTCAAAGACTTGCAATGTAACCAATATGGATGTTAATCTCAAAGAACTTGTCATGTAACCAATGGGATGTTAATCTCTGAGACTTGTCATGTAACCAATGGGATGTTAATCTCAAAGACTTGTCAATGTAATCAATGGGATGTTAATCTAAAGACTTGTCACCGTAACCTATGCCATGCTAATGTAACTTGTCAATGTAACTAATGCCCATGTTAATCTCAAAGACTTGCAATGTAACCAATATCATGTTAATCTCAAAGACTTGCACATAACCATAGGGATGTTAATTATCATTTGACTTGCAATGTAACTTTTGGCCATGTTAATCTCTAGACTTGTCACATGTAATCAATGCCCTGTTAATGTAACTTGTCAATACAATCCATGCCATGCTATTGTAACTTGTCACATACAATCCATGCCATGCTATTGTAACTTGTCACATACAATCCATGCCAAACTTGTCACATACAATCCATGCCATGCTATTGTAACTTGTCACATACAATCTATGCCATGCTATTGTAATTTGTCACATACAATCTATGCCACATTGTAACTTGTCTTTTTAGAATCTATTGAAAATGTTATTGTAACTTGTCACATACAATCCATGCCACGCTATTGTAACTTGTCACATACAATCCATGCCACGCTATTGTAACTTGTCACATACAATCCATGCCACGCTATTGTAACTTGTCACATACAATCTATGCCATGCTATTGTAACTTGTCACATACAATCTATGCCACGCTATTGTAACTTGTCACATACAATATATGCCATGCTATTGTAACTTGTCACATACAATCTATGCCATGCTATTGTAACTTGTCACATACAATCCATGCCACGCTATTGTAACTTGTCACATACAATCTATGCCATGCTAGTGTAACTTGTCACATACAATCTATGCCATGCTAGTGTAACTTGTCACATACAATCTATGCCATGCTATTGTAACTTGTCACATACAATCTATGCCATGCTATTGTAACTTGTCACATACAATCTATGCCATGCTATTGTAACTTGTCACATACAATCTATGCCACGCTATTGTAACTTGTCACATACAATCTATGCCATGCTATTGTAACTTGTCACATACAATCTATGCCATGCTATTGTAACTTGTCACATACAATCTATGCCACGCTACAATATATACAATCATGCCATGCTATTGTAACTTGTCACATACAATCTATGCCATGCTATTGTAACTTGTCACATACAATCTATATCATGCTATTGTAACTTGTCACATACAATCTATGCCATGCTATTGTAACTTGTCACATACAATCCATGCCATGCTATTGTAACTTGTCACATACAATCTATGCCATGCTATTGTAACTTGTCACATACAATCTATGCCATGTTATTGTAACTTGTCATACAATCTATGCCACGCTATTGTAACTTGTCACATACAATCTATGCCATGCTATTGTAACTTGTCACATACAATCTATGCCACGCTATTGTAACTTGTCACATACAATCTATGCCATGCTATTGTAACTTGTCACATACAATCTATGCCATGCTATTGTAACTTGTCACATACAATCTATATCACGCTATTGTAACTTGTCATACAATCTATGCCATGCTATTGTAACTTGTCACATACAATCTATGCCATGCTATTGTAACTTGTCACATACAATCTATGTCATGTATTGTAACTTGTCACATACAATCTATATCATGCTATTGTAACTTGTCATACAATCTATGCCATGCTATTGTAACTTGTCATACAATCTATGCCACGCTATTGTAACTTGTCACATACAATCTATATCACGCTATTGTAACTTGTCACATACAATCTATGCCATGCTATTGTAACTTGTCACATACAATCTATGCCATGCTATTGTAACTTGTCACATACAATCTATGGCACGCTATTGTAACTTGTCACATACAATCTATGCCATGCTATTGTAACTTGTCACATACAATCTATGCCATGCTATTGTAACTTGTCACATACAATCTATATCAACGCTATTGTAACTTGTCACATACAATCTATATCACGCTATTGTAACTTGTCACATACAATCTATGCCATGTTATTGTAACTTGTCATACAATCTATGCCACGCTATTGTAACTTGTCACATACAATCTATGCCACGCTATTGTAACTTGTCACATACAATCTATATCACGCTATTGTAACTTGTTACATACAATCTATATCACGCTATTGTAACTTGTCACATACAATCTATGCCATGTTATTGTAACTTGTCACATACAATCTATGCCACGCTATTGTAACTTGTCACATACAATCTATGCCACGCTATTGTAACTTGTCACATACAATCTATATCACGCTATTGTAACTTGTCACATACAATCTATATCACGCTATTGTAACTTGTCACATACAATCTATGCCATGTTATTGTAACTTGTCACATACAATCTATGCCACGCTATTGTAACTTGTCACATACAATCTATGCCACGCTATTGTAACTTGTCACATACAATCTATATCACGTTATTGTAACTTTTACATACAATCTATATCACGCTATTGTAACTTGTCACATACAATCTATGCCACGTTATTGTAACTTGTCACATACAATCTATGCAACGCTATTGTAACTTGTCACATACAATCTATGCCATGTTATTGTAACTTGTTACATACAATCTATATCACGCTATTGTAACTTGTCATACAATCTATGCCACGCTATTGTAACTTGTCACATACAATCTATATCACGTTATTGTAACTTGTCACATACAATCTATGCCACGTTATTGTAACTTGTCACATACAATCTATGCCACGCTATTGTAACTTGTTACATACAATCTATATCACGCTATTGTAACTTGTCATACAATCTATGCCATGTTATTGTAACTTGTTACATACAATCTATATCACGCTATTGTAACTTGTCACATACAATCTATGCCATGTTATTATAACTTGTCACATACAATCTATATCACGCTATTGTAACTTGTTACATACAATCTATGCCACGCTATTGTAACTTGTCACATACAATCTATATCACGCTATTGTAACTTGTTACATACAATCTATGCAATGCTATTGTAACTTGTCACATACAATCTATGCCATGTTATTGTAACTTGTCACATACAATCTATATCACGCTATTGTAACTTGTCATACAATCTATGCCACGCTATTGTAACTTGTCACATACAATCTATATCACGCTATTGTAACTTGTCACATACAATCTATATCACGCTATTGTAACTTGTCACATACAATCTATATCACGTTATTGTAACTTGTCACATACAATCTATGCATGCTATTGTAACTTGTCACATACAATCTATGCCATGTTATTGTAACTTGTTACATACAATCTATATCACGCTATTGTAACTTGTCATACAATCTATGCCACGCTATTGTAACTTGTTACATACAATCTATATCACGCTATTGTAACTTGTCACATACAATCTATATCATGTTATTGTAACTTGTCACATACAATCTATGCCATTGTAATTGTAACTTATCTATTGTAACATACAATCTATGCCATGCTATTGTAACTTGTCACAATCTATAATCTATTGTAACTTACATATTATAACTATGTAACATACAATCTATATCACGCTATTGTAACTTGTCACATACAATCTATGCCATGTTATTGTAACTTGTCATACAATCTATGCCATGTTATTGTAACTTGTCACATACAATCTATGCCATGTTATTGTAACTTGTCACATACAATCTATGCCATGTTATTGTAACTTGTCACATACAATCTATGCCATGCTATTGTAACTTGTCACATACAATCTATATCACGCTATTGTAACTTGTTACATACAATCTATATCACGCTATTGTAACTTGTCATACAATCTATATCACGCTATTGTAACTTGTCACATACAATCTATGCCATGTTATTGTAACTTGTTATACAATCTATATCATGCTATTGTAACTTGTCATACAATCTATGCCATGTTATTGTAACTTGTCATACAATCTATATCACGCTATTGTAACTTGTTACATACAATCTATGCCATGCTATTGTAACTTGTCATACATACAATCTATTGTAACTGTCACATGTTATTGTAACTTGTCACATACAATCTATATCACGCTATTGTAACTTGTCACATACAATCTATGCCATGCTATTGTAACTTGTCATACAATCTATGCCATGCTATTGTAACTTGTTACATACAATCTATGCCATGTTATTGTAACTTGTTACATACAATCTATATCACGCTATTGTAACTTGTCACATACAATCTATGCCATGTTATTGTAACTTGTCATACAATCTATATCACGCTATTGTAACTTGTTACATACAATCTATGCCATGTTATTGTAACTTGTCATACAATCTATATCATGCTATTGTAACTTGTCACATACAATCTATATCATGCTATTGTAACTTGTCATACAATCTATGCCACGCTATTGTAACTTGTCACATACAATCTATGCATAGCATGCTATTGTAACTTGTCATATCTATGCCATGCTATTGTAACTTGTCACATACAATCTATATCACGCTATTGTAACTTGTCACATACAATCTATATCACGCTATTGTAACTTGTCACATACAATCTATATCACGCTATTGTAACTTGTCACATACAATCTATGCCATGCTATTGTAACTTGTCACATACAATCTATGCCATGCTATTGTAACTTGTCACATACAATCTATGCCATGCTATTGTAACTTGTCACATACAATCTATATCCGCTACATACAATCTATATCACGCTATTGTAACTTGTTACATACAATCTATATCATGCTATTGTAACTTGTCATACAATCTATGCCATGTTATTGTAACTTGTCACATACAATCTATGCCATGTTATTGTAACTTGTCACATACAATCTATGCCATGTTATTGTAACTTGTCATACAATCTATATCACGCTATTGTAACTTGTTACATACAATCTATGTCACGCTATTGTAACTTGTCATACAATCTATATCACGCTATTGTAACTTGTTACATACAATCTATGTCATGCTATTGTAACTTGTCACATACAATCTATATCACGCTATTGTAACTTGTTACATACAATCTATATCACGCTATTGTAACTTGTTACATACAATCTATATCACGCTATTGTAACTTGTCACATACAATCTATGCCATACAATCTATATCACGCTATTGTAACTTGTCACATACAATCTATGCCATGCTATTGTAACTTGTCACATACAATCTATATCATGCTATTGTAACTTGTCACATACAATCTATGCCATGCTATTGTAACTTGTCACATACAATCTATGCCACGCTATTGTAACTTGTTACATACAATCTATATCATGCTATTGTAACTTGTCACATACAATCTATATCACGCTATTGTAACTTGTTACATACAATCTATACCACAATTGTAACTTGTCACATACAATCTATGCCATGTTATTGTAACTTGTCACATACAATCTATGCCATGCTATTGTAACTTGTCACATACAATCTATGCCCTGCTATTGTAACTTGTCACATACAATCTATGCCATGCTATTGTAACTTGTCACATACAATCTATATCACGCTATTGTAACTTGTCACATACAATCTATGCCACGCTATTGTAACTTGTCACATACAATCTATATCACGCTATTGTAACTTGTCACATACAATCTATGCCACGCTATTGTAACTTGTCACATACAATCTATGCCATGCTATTGTAACTTGTCACATACAATCTATGCCACGCTATTGTAACTTGTCACATACAATCTATGCCACGCTATTGTAACTTGTCACATACAATCTATGCCACGCTATTGTAACTTGTCACATACAATCTATGCCATGCTATTGTAACTTGTCACATACAATCTATGCCACGCTATTGTAACTTGTCACATACAATCTATATCATGCTATTGTAACTTGTCACATACAATCTATGCCACGCTATTGTAACTTGTCACATACAATCTATATCACGCTATTGTAACTTGTCATACAATCTATGCCATGCTATTGTAACTTGTCATACAATCTATGCCACGCTATTGTAACTTGTCACATACAATCTATGCCATGCTATTGTAACTTGTCACATACAATCTATGCCCTGCTATTGTAACTTGTCATACAATCTATGCCACGCTATTGTAACTTGTTTAATACAATCTATATCATGTTATTGTAACTTGTCACATACAATCTATGCCACGCTATTGTAACTTGTCACATACAATCTATGCCACGCTATTGTAACTTGTACATACAATCTATATCATGCTATTGTAACTTGTCACATACAATCTATACACGCTATTGTAACTTGTAACATACAATCTATATTGTATTGTAACATACAATCTATGCCATGCTATTGTAACTTGTCACATACAATCTATGCCACGCTATTGTAACTTGTCACATACAATCTATATCACGCTATTGTAACTTGTCACATACAATCTATGCAACGCTATTGTAACTTGTCACATACAATCTATATCACGCTATTGTAACTTGTCACATACAATCTATGCCATGCTATTGTAACTTGTCACATACAATCTATGCCACGCTATTGTAACTTGTCACATACAATCTATATCACGCTATTGTAACTTGTCACATACAATCTATATCACGCTATTGTAACTTGTTACATACAATCTATGCCACGCTATTGTAACTTGTCACATACAATCTATGCCATGTTATTGTAACTTGTCACATACAATCTATATCACGCTATTGTAACTTGTTACATACAATCTATATCACGCTATTGTAACTTGTCACATACAATCTATGCCATGTTATTGTAACTTGTTACATACAATCTATATCACACTATTGTAACTTGTCATACAATCTATGCCACGCTATTGTAACTTGTTACATACAATCTATATCACGCTATTGTAACTTGTCACATACAATCTATGCCATGTTATTGTAACTTGTTACATACAATCTATATCACGCTATTGTAACTTGTCACATACAATCTATGCCACGTTATTGTAACTTGTCACATACAATCTATATCACGCTATTGTAACTTGTTACATACAATCTATATCACGCTATTGTAACTTGTCACATACAATCTATGCCACGTTATTGTAACTTGTTACATACAATCTATATCACGCTATTGTAACTTGTCACATACAATCTATGCCATGTTATTGTAACTTGTTACATACAATCTATATCACGTTATTGTAACTTGTCACATACAATCTATATCACTTTATTGTAACTTGTCACATACAATCTATGCCATGTTATTGTAACTTGTCACATACAATCTATATCATGTTATTGTAACTTGTCACATACAATCTATGCCATGTTATTGTAACTTGTTACATACAATCTATATCACGCTATTGTAACTTGTCACATACAATCTATATCACGTTATTGTAACTTGTTACATACAATATATATCACGTATTGTAACTTGTCACATACAATCTATACCACGTTATTGTAACTTGTTACATACAATCTATATCACGTTATTGTAACTTGTCACATACAATCTATATCATGTTATTGTAACTTGTCACATACAATCTATGCCATGTTATTGTAACTTGTTACATACAATCTATATCATGTTATTGTAACTTGTCACATACAATCTATGCCATGTTATTGTAACTTGTTACATACAATCTATATCACGTTATTGTAACTTGTTACAATCTATGCCATCTATTGTAACTTGTCACATACATTATATCACTTATTGTAACTTGTTACATACAATCTATATCAAGCTATTGTAACTTGTCATACAATCTATGCCATGTTATTGTAACTTGTCACATACAATCTATGCCATGTTATTGTAACTTGTCACATACAATCTATGCCATGTTATTGTAACTTGTTCATACAATCTATGCCATGTTATTGTAACTTGTCACATACAATCTATGCCATGCTATTGTAACTTGTCATACAATCTATATCACGCTATTGTAACTTGTCACATACAATCTATATCACGTTATTGTAACTTGTCATACAATCTATGCCATGTTATTGTAACTTGTCACATACAATCTATGCCATGTTATTGTAACTTGTCATACAATCTATGGCATGCTATTGTAACTTGTCATACAATCTATGCTTGTCATGCTATTGTAACTTGTCACATACAATCTATATCACACTATTGTAACTTGTTACCAATCTATATCATGCTATTGTAACTTGTCACATACAATCTATCATGTTATAACAATCAATATGCCATGCTATTGTAACTTGTCACATACAATCTATGCAATCTATATCATGCCACGCTATTGTAACTTGTCACATACAATCTATATCACGCTATTGTAACTTGTCACATACAATCTATGCCATGCTATTGTAACTTGTCACATACAATCTATGCCATGCTATTGTAACTTGTCACATACAATCTATGCCATGCTATTGTAACTTGTCATACAATCTATGCCATGCTATTGTAACTTGTCATACAATCTATGCCATGCTATTGTAACTTGTCACAATATGCCATGCTATTGTAACTGTCACCAATCTATATTGTAACTTGTCACATACAATCTATGCCATGCTATTGTAACTTGTCACATACAATCTATATCACGCTATTGTAACTTGTTACAATCTATGCCATGTTATTGTAACTTGTCACATACAATCTATGCCACGCTATTGTAACTTGTTACATTATTATTGTAACTTGTCATACAATCTATGCCATGTTAATGTAACTTGTTACATACAATCTGTGCCATGTTATTGTAACTTGTCATACAATCTATATCCCGCTATTGTAACTTGTCATACAATCTATATCACGTTATTGTAACTTGTCACATACAATCTATATCACGCTATTGTAACTTGTCACATACAATCTATATCACGCTATTGTAACTTGTCATACAATCTATATCATGCTATTGTAACTTGTCACATACAATCTATATCACGCTATTGTAACTTGTCATACAATCTATATCACGCTATTGTAACTTGTCACATACAATCTATATCACGCTATTGTAACTTGTCACATACAATCTATATCACGCTATTGTAACTTGTCACATACAATCTATATCACGCTATTGTAACTTGTCACATACAATCTATATCACGCTATTGTAACTTGTTACATACAATCTATATCACGCTATTGTAACTTGTCACATACAATCTATATCACGCTATTGTAACTTGTTACATACAATCTATATCACGCTATTGTAACTTGTTACATACAATCTATACCCGCTATTGTAACTTGTCATACAATCTATGCCACGCTATTGTAACTTGTCAATCATATCAATATATACAATCTATATCACTATTGTAACTTGTCACATACAATCTATATCCGCTATTGTAATTTGTCATACAATCTATATCACGCTATTGTAACTTGTTACATACAATCTATATCATGCTATTGTAACTTGTCACATACAATCTATGCCATGCTATTGTAACTTGTCATACAATCTATGCCATGCTATTGTAACTTGTCATACAATCTATGCCATGTTATTGTAACTTGTCACATACAATCTATATCACGCTATTGTAACTTGTCATACAATCTATATCACGCTATTGTAACTTGTCATACAATCTATGCCATGTTATTGTAACTTGTCACATACAATCTATATCATGCTATTGTAACTTGTCATACAATCTATGCCATGTTATTGTAACTTGTCACATACAATCTATATCACGCTATTGTAACTTGTCATACAATCTATATCACGTTATTGTAACTTGTCATACAATCTATATCACGCTATTGTAACTTGTCATACAATCTATATCACGCTATTGTAACTTGTCATACAATCTATATCACGCTATTGTAACTTGTCATACAATCTATATCAAGCTATTGTAACTTGTCATACAATCTATATCACGCTATTGTAACTTGTCATACAATCTATATCACGCTATTGTAACTTGTCATACAATCTATATCACGCTATTGTAACTTGTCATACAATCTATATCACGCTATTGTAACTTGTCATACAATCTATATCACGCTATTGTAACTTGTCACATACAATCTATATCCATGCTATTGTAACTTGTCATACAATCTATATCACGTTATTGTAACTTGTCATCTATATCACATACAATCTATATCACGCTATTGTAACTTGTCACATACAATCTATGCCATCCTATTGTAACTTGTTACATACAATCTATATCACGCTATTGTAACTTGTTACATACAATCTATATCACGCTATTGTAACTTGTTACATACAATCTATATCACGCTATTGTAACTTGTTACATACAATCTATATCACGCTATTGTAACTTGTCACATACAATCTATATCACGCTATTGTAACTTGTTACATACAATCTATATCACGTTATTGTAACTTGTCACATACAATCTATATCACGCTATTGTAACTTGTCACATACAATCTATGCCATGTTATTGTAACTTGTCACATACAATCTATATCACGCTATTGTAACTTGTCACATACAATCTATGTATTGTAACTTGTTACATACAATCTATATCACGTTATTGTAACTTGTCACATACAATCTATATCATGTTATTGTAACTTGTCACATACAATCTATATCACGCTATTGTAACTTGTTACATACAATCTATATCACGCTATTGTAACTTGTCACATACAATCTATATCACGCTATTGTAACTTGTTACATACAATCTATATCACGCTATTGTAACTTGTCATACAATCTATATCACGCTATTGTAACTTGTCACATAAAATCTATATCACGCTATTGTAACTTGTCACATACAATCTGTATACATAGAATCTATATCACGCTTGTTACATACAATCTATATTAAAATCTATGCCATGTAACTTGTCACATACAATCTATGCCATGCTATTGTAACTTGTCACATACAATCTATATCACGCTATTGTAACTTGTTACATACAATCTATGCCATGTTATTGTAACTTGTCACATATAATCTATATCACGCTATTGTAACTTGTTACATACAATCTATGCCATGTTATTGTAACTTGTCACATACAATCTATGCCATGCTATTGTAACTTGTCACATACAATCTATGCCATGCTATTGTAACTTGTCACATACAATCTATATCCGCTATTGAACTATTGTAACTTAATACATACAATCTATATCATGCTATTTTAACTTGTCACATACAATCTATATCACGCTATTGTAACTTGTCACATACAACCTATGCCATGTTATTGTAACTTGTCACATACAATCATAAATATTGTAACTTGTCACAATCTATGCTTCACATACAATTATTGTAACTTGTCATACAATCTATATCACGCTATTGTAACTTGTCACATACAATCTATGCCATGTTATTGTAACTTGTCACATACAATCTATGCCATGCTATTGTATTGTAACTTGTCATACAATCTATATCACGCTATTGTAACTTGTCACATACAATCTATGCCATGTTATTGTAACTTGTCACATACAATCTATATCACGCTATTGTAACTTGTCACATACAATCCATGCACGCTATTGCTATTGTGATTGTAACTTGTCACATACAATCTATATCACAGCTATTGTAACTTGTTACATACAATCCATGCCATGTTATTGTAACTTGTTACATACAATCTATATCACGCTATTGTAACTTGTTACATACAATCTATATCACGCTATTGTAACTTGTTACATACAATCTATATCACGCTATTGTAACTTGTCATACAATCTATATCACGCTATTGTAACTTGTCACATACAATCTATATCACGCTATTGTAACTTATCATACAATCTATGCAACGCTATTGTGACTTGTCACATTGTTTTGGGTGGAACCGGAAAGACCGTGGAGGAAGTTTGATAGATTGTTTCGCCCTCGTACATCTCCTTTGTCCGCCCCATTATCGCTGACAATGTTGTCAAGCATCTTTTGATAGACATCCGTAGACGCTTGCATTCGATGCTTTTCATTGTCGTTGCCAAGGTAATACACACCGTTGACATTCAACAGCTCGCTGCTTAAAGCCGACGCAGGAAATGGCGCGATCTTCGAAGAGAGACCATTGCGGGAGAAGCGATGATAAATGACCCCAGCCTGTGTAATCCCACTTGGGTAGTTGTAGCCAATACCGGGCTTACTGATCACATTCGTGTTTGGATCGTTACCGAGTCCACGGTTACTGTTCGCATTGTCGACTTCTAATAATCCAGAAGGTCTTATTGACTCACTCCTGCCTGTCAAACGACCGCTGGGATATCTCAAATTGTGCGGTGAGTTTATCTGGGAAGAGACAGATCTAGCGTCGCTTTTGTCTTGATTAATGTCGACGATTGGAAAATTATTATTTCCTGCGGAAGCCCTTGAAAGAACCGGTGGGAGCTTGAGATAATAAAATGTCCAAGCCACCGAAATTGCTGAAACATTTGCAAAGCCACCGAAATTGCTCGAAACATTTGCAAAGCCGCGTCGTTGTTTTGCGAGTGGCATCAACACAGCAGCACCCGCGGGCGGCTGTAGATCGCCAACTTTTTGTAGTATGGAATCACCTCCTGGCAGAGCCGGAAAAACTGTCATCATTGCGAGCAAGGTTTTCCTCAGGAATAAGGCTCTGACTTCCGTCTCGAAAAACACTTCTGGCCTCGGAGGTGGCTGGTATACAGGTAACATATTCTGTAACACTTCTGGATGGTTCAGTTTACCCCTTAGCACCATTTATAGTCCCATTTGAATTTGACCTTGGAATTATTGATTGCAGGTTTACGGAACTGAGCTGAAGATGATCGAAAATAGGTTGTTCAATTGCACCAGGCAGTAAATAAACAGGTCCCTTTAAATTACCAGCTGTAGTTATTGGCATATCTGGAAATGAGTTTTCTCTCATGACGGGTAATCCCTTTTGATTAGTTTCCATGTAATTCACCTGCCGTTGCTGTCCAGTGCTAGATAGAACATTGTCGTACGGAGCGTTATCAGGGGATTGCGAGAGCTTTTACTACTGATAAGGTCGGCATATGTCTTGTCATTGTTACTGACGACTGCTTGCCCATTGGTGGAATCCACAGCATCGGCCAATCGTTCAGCCTCCTTGTCATTGAAAGAGACAGTACAAAGAGGCAACGATAATGTTTAAATATACAAATAAACTAGCAAAAACGGAAGTATTATTTAGAAGAAGAAGAACAAGAAGAATAAGGAGAAGCAGAAGAAGAAGAAGGAGAAAGAAGAAGAAGAAGAAGAAGAAGAAGAAGAAGAAGAAGAAGAAGAAGAAGAAGAAGAAGAAGAAGAAGAAGAAGAAGAAGAAGAAGAAGAAGAAGAAGAAGAAGAAGAAGAAGAAGAAGAAGAAGAAGAAGAAGAAGAAGAAGAAGAAGAAGAAGAAGAAGAAGAAGAAGAAGAAGAAGAAGAAGAAGAAGGAGAAGAAGGAGAAGGAGAAGAAGAAGAAGAAGAAGAAGAAGAAGAAGAAGAAGAAGAAGAAGAAGAAGAAGTTGAAGAAGAAGAAGAAGAAGAAGAAGAAGAAGAAGAAGAAGAAGAAGAAGAAGAAGAAGAAGAAGAAGAAGAAGAAGAAGAAGAAGAAGAAGAAGAAGAAGAAGAAGAAGAAGAAGAAGAAGAAGAAGAAGAAGAAGAAGAAGAAGAAGAAGAAGAAGAAGAAGAAGAAGAAGAAGAAGAAGAAGAAGAAGAAGAAGAAGAAGAAGAAGAAGAAGAAGAAGAAGAAGAAGAAGAAGAAGAAGAAGAAGAAGAAGAAGAAGAAGAAGAAGAAGAAGAAGAAGAAGAAGAAGAAGAAGAAGAAGAAGAAGAAGAAGAAGAAGAAGAAGAAGAAGAAGAAGAAGAAGAAGAAGATGAAGAAGAAGAAGAAGAAGAAGAAGAAGAAGAAGAAGAAGAAGAAGAAGAAGAAGAAGAAGAAGAAGAAGAAGAAGAAGAAGAAGAAGAAGAAGAAGAAGAAGAAGAAGAAGAAGAAGAAGAAGAAGAAGAAGAAGAAGAAGAAGAAGAAGAAGAAGAAGAAGAAGAAGAAGAAGAAGAAGAAGAAGAAGAAGAAGAAGAAGAAGAAGAAGAAGAAGAAGAAGAAGAAGAAGAAGAAGAAGAAGAAGAAGAAGAAGAAGAAGAAGAAGAAGAAGAAGAAGAAGAAGAAGAAGAAGAAGAAGAAGAAGAAGAAGAAGAAGAAGAAGAAGAAGAAGAAGAAGAAGAAGAAGAAGAAGAAGAAGAAGAAGAAGAAGAAGAAGAAGAAGAAAGAAGAAGAAGAAAAAGAAGAAGAAGAAGAAGAAGAAGACGAAGAACAAGAACAAGAACAAGAAGAAGAAGAACAAGAAGAAGAAGAAGAAGGATCTCAAGAAGAAGAAGAACTTCTTTTTCAAGAAGAAGAATCCTAAAAATTTGTGGAAGCTTTTTTTAAGAAGAATATGCTAAGAAGAAGAAGAAGAAAACTGAAAAAAACGAAGAAGAAGATTAAAAGAAGAAGAAGAAGAAGAAAAAGAAGAGATTAAGAAAACTTCTTGTCACTGTAAGGCTGTAATTTAATGATTAAGGAAACACTTGTCAAAGAAGATTCTGGATCTTAACGATTATGAGAACTTCTTGTCACTAAATGCCGTAATCCTAAAATTTGGAAACTTCTTGTCATATTATATGCTAATCCTAACGGTTCTGGAAACTTCCTGTCACCAAAACGCTGTAATTTAACGATTAAGGAAACTTCTTGTCACTGTAAGGGCGTATCTTAACAATTAAGAAAACTTCTTGTCACTGTAAGGCTGTATCTTAATGATTAAGGAAACTTCTCATCACCGTAAGGGCTGTATCTTAACGATTACGGAAAGGTCTTGTCACCGTAAAGGTGTATCTTAACGATTACGGAAACTTCTTGTCACCGTAAAGGCGTATCTTAACGATTAAGGAAACTTCCTATCACCATAAGCATGTATCCTAACGATTAAGAAACTTCCTGTCATTGTAAGGGCGTATCTTAACAACTAAGGAAACTTCTTGTCACGTAAGGCACTGTATCTTAACGATTAACAAACTTCCTGTCATCGTAAGGCTGTATCCTATTCATTAAGAAACTTCCTGTCATCGTAGGTGTATCTTAACAATTAAGGAAGCTTCCTGTCATCGTAAAGACGTATCCTTTCGATTAAGAAACTTCCTATCATTGTAGGCACGTATCCTAACGATTAAGAAACTTCCTATCATTGTAGGCACGTATCTTAACGATTAAGAAACTTCTTGTCATCGTAGGCACGTATCCTAACGATTAACAAACTTCCTGTCATCTTCCTATCATCGTAGTAGGTACGTATCTTAACATTAAGAAACTTCCCTATCATCGTAGGCACGTATCCTATTCATTAAGAAACTTCCCTATCATCGTAGGCACGTATCTTATTAAGAAACTTCCTATCATCGTAGGCACGTATCCTATTCATTAAGAAACTTCCCTGTCATCGTAGGCACGTATCCTATTCATTAAGAAACTTCCTGTCATCGTAGGCACGTATCCTAACGATTAAGAAACTTTCTGTCATCGTAGGCACGTATCTTAACGATTAAGAAACTTCGTGTCATCGTAGGCACGTACCCTATTCATTAAGAAACTTCCTGTCCTCGTAGGCACGTATGCTAACGATTAAGAAACTTCCTATCATTGTAGGAACGTATCCTAACGATTAAGAAACTTCCTATCATCGTAGGCACGTATCCTAACGATTAAGAAACTTCCTGTCATCGTAGGCACGTATCCTAACCATTAACAAACTTCCTGTCATCGTATGCACGTATCCTAACCATTAAGAAACTTCCTGTCATCGATTAAGAAACTTCCTGCATCGTATCCTAACGATTAAGAAACTTCCTGTCATCGTAGACACGTATCCTAACCATTAAGAAACTTCCTGTCATCGTAGGCACGTATCCTAACGATTAAGAAACTTCCTGTCACTTAACGCCCTAAACTTGCACATTTTCAATGTTTAAAATCAAATTACCTGCAAATGTTCTTTGCTTAGCAGACATTGCATGCAGGAGTTTAATGTATAGAAAGAAAGTTATTACGTGCATTTTCATGGTAAATGATTACTAACAAATTATCACGAAATGTTCGATTTTTAACAACGATGTTACGAAGGGTAAAAATTGAGAAAGACAATGACCTAAATCTAGATGTGAAGTAAACACTGTAGTAACTCCAAGGCTTGATTAATGATTATAACATGGCTCTTTATCAATTTCACAGTCAACAATCAATCAATGGATGAAGCAAGCACAAATGCATCCAATGTGAGCTTGTATGAAAACAAATAGACTCTACACTATAATTTCTTGTACTACTCTCCCTATCATGAGTACCGTTATTTTTAGTCGAAAACTAAAGTATTTTTTTCTAGAATGGAAATTTCCACACCATTCTAACCATTTCGACACAGTTCTACAACATTCTCTCCCTTTCCAGATATAAGCGAATCGATACTAAGGCGCCACAAATTCAAAAGGGACCTCAGACGCATTAATATTCCTTACGTCATAGGCCTTCCTCCACTAGAGGAATCTCCTACAAAATTATAAGTCGCTACATTACAAACACATTTTTATAGCAAATGTTATGTTTAGCCACAAATTACATGAAAAAGTTCATTGTGTGCTCACAGATTACATACATATTATGTTCAATTACAAGCAAAACCTTCTTGTCTAATAGTGTTCAAGGTTTAGCAAAAAATACTAAGTCTAATAGTGCCCAATGTTTAACAACAAATTACCTTTAAGTGCTAAATATCTAGTAACAATTTAACTTTAAGTGCTAAATTTCTAGTAACGAATTACCTTTAAGTGCTGAATTTCTAGCAAAGAATTACCTGTAAATGCTAAATTTCTAGTAACGAATTACCTTTAAGTGCTAAATTTCTAGCAAAGAATTACCTGTAAACGCTAAATTTCTAGTAACGAATTACCTGCAAGTGTTCAATAGGATGGATGTCTTCGATCTGAATGACTTTCAAAGAGAAAGGAGAAGTTCTTGGTGTCAGTACTTTGGGAGAGGCACTTTAGGGTTGATGTCCTGAGCTCTGAAGACAAACCTGATCAGGTGACAAATAAGAAAAAGGAATAACCCACTACCAATTCAAAATTATTCGTGTTATAGCTGTGCCTCTACTACTTTCCTTCTCCTTTGTTGTTACTGTTGTTGTCATCGTTGTTACTGTTGTTGTCATCGTTGTTATTGTTGTTGTCATCGTTGTTACTGTTGTTGTCATCGTTGTTACTGTTGTTGTCATCGTTGTTATTGTTGTTGTCATCGTTGTTATGGTTGTTGTCATCATTGTTATTGTTGTTGTCATCGTTGTTACTGTTGTTGTCATCGTTGTTACTGTTGTTGTCATCGTTGTTATTGTTGTTGTCATCGTTGTTATTGTTGTTGTCATCGTTGTTATTGTTGTTGTCATCGTTGTTATTGTTGTTGTCATCGTTGTTATTGTTGTTGTCATCGTTGTTGTTGTTGTCAACGTTGTTATTGTTGTTGTTATCGTTGTTATTGTTGTTGTTATCGTTGTTATTGTTGTTGTCATCGTTGTTATTGTTGTTGTTATCGTTGTTATTGTTATTGTTCGTTGTTATTGTTGTTGTCATCGTTGTTACTGTTGTTGTTGTTGTTGTTATTGTTGTTGTCATCGTTGTTATTGTTGTTGTCATCGTTGTTATTGTTGTTGTCATCGTTGTTATTGTTGTTGTCATCGTTGTTATTGTTGTTGTCATCGTTGTTACTGTTGTTGTCATCGTTGTTATTGTTGTTGTCATCGTTGTTATTGTTGTTGTCATCGTTGTTGTTGTTGTTGTCATCGTTGTTATTGTTGTTGTCATCGTTGTTATTGTTGTTGTCATCGTTGTTATTGTTGTTGTCATCGTTGTTATTGTTGTTGTCATCGTTGTTATTGTTGTTGTCATCGTTGTTATTGTTGTTGTCATCGTTGTTATTGTTGTTGTCATCGTTGTTAATGTTGTTGTCATCGTTGTTAATGTTGTTGTCATCGTTGTTATTGTTGTTGTCATTGTTGTTACTGTTGTTGTCATCGCTTTATTATCGTTGTTACTGTGTTGTTACTGTTGTTGTCACCGTTGTTATTGTTGTTGTCATCGTTGTTATTGTTGTTGCCATCGTTTGTTACTGTTGTTGTCATCGTTGTTACTGTTGTTGTCATCGTTGTTATTGTTGGAACTGCCATTTGTCATCGTTGTTATTGTTGATGTCATCGTTGTTATTGTTGTTGTCATCGTTGTTATTGTTGTTGTCATCGTTGTTATTGTTGTTGTCATCGTTGTTATTGTTGTTGTCATTGTTGTTATTTTTGTTGTCATCGTTGTTATTGTTGTTGTCATCGTTGTTATTGTTGTTGTCATCGTTGTTATTGTTGTTGTTATTGTTGTCGTCGTTGTTATTGTTGTTGTCATCGTTGTTATTGTTGTTGTCATCGTTGTTATTGTTGTTGTCATCGTTGTTATTGTTGTTGTCATCGTTGTTGTTGTTGTCATCGTTGTTATTGTTGTTGTCATCGTTGTTATTGTTGTTGTCATCGTTGTTATTGTTGTTGTTGTTGTTGTTATTGTTGTTGTCATCGTTGTTATTGTTGTTGTCATTTGTTAATGTTGTTGTCATCGTTGTTAATGTTGTTGTCATCGTTGTTATTGTTGTTGTTGTTGTTGTTACTGTTGTTGTCATCGTTGTTATTGTCGTTGTTACTGTTGTTGTCATTGTTGTTATTGTTGTTGTCATCGTTGTTATTGTTGTTGTCATCGTTGTTATTGTTGTTGTCGTTGTTACTGTTGTTGTCATCGTTGTTACTGTTGTTGTCATCGTTGTTATTGTTGTTGTCATTGTTATTGTTGTTGTTGTTTCGTTGTTATTGTTATTGTTGTTGTTGTCGTTGTTATTGTTGTTGTTCGTTGTTATTGTTGTTGTCATTGTTGTTATTGTTGTTGTCATTTGTTGTTATTGTTGTTGTCATTGTTGTTGTTGTTGTTGTTATTGTTGTTGTTGTTATTGTTGTTGTCATCGTTGTTATTGTTGTTGTCATCGTTGTTATTGTTGTTGTCATCGTTGTTATTGTTGTTGTCATCGTTGTTATTGTTGTTGTCATCGTTGTTATTGTTGTTGTCATCGTTGTTAATGTTGTTGTCATCGTTGTTATTGTTGTTGTCATTGTTGTTACTGTTGTTGTCATCGCTGTTATTGTCGTTGTTACTGTTGTTGTCATTGTTGTTACTGTTGTTGTCATCGTTGTTATTGTTGTTGTCATCGTTGTTATTGTTGTTGTTGTCATCGTTGTTATTGTTGTTGTCATCGTTGTTATCAGTTGTTGTCATCGTTGTTATTGTTGATGTCATCGTTGTTATTGTTGATGTCATCGTTGTTATTGTTGTTGTTTTTGAGGTTTTGTTGTTGTTGGTGGTGGTGGTGGTAATGATTATGTTGGAGTTTTCTGGTCCTGTTTTGCGTTGCTGTAACCTTCCTATAATGTTTTCATCTCGGTTCATAATATACTTTGACTAAATTTCTTTTCTCTTTGTTTCGCAGTTTTTCTTCTGTAAACGCGTTGACGTATCTTTTATTTTCTCTTGACACAAACAAAATATCCGTCACCAGATGGAACCTTAGCTAAAGCATTGCACTACGTTTAGTTAGCAAGGTTCAAACACCATCGTTTGTGATCTGATCCGTGGTTTGTAAAACCTTGGCCAAAGTAAAGCACATTACACTCCGTTTAGTTAGCAAGGTTCAAACCCTTCGTTTGTGACCAGATCCGTGGTTGTGGAGCCTTGGCTAAAGTAAAGCACATTGCACTACATTCAGTTAGCAAGGTTCAAACACCATCGTTTATGATCAGATCTGTTTTTGTGAAACATTGGCTAAAGCACATTACACTCCGTTTAGTTAGCAAGGTTCAAATACCATCGTTTGTGATTAAATCTGTAGTTGTGGAACATTCGCTAAAGTAAAGCACATTGCAATAATAATTATTATTATTAATATTATTATTATTATTATTATTATTAGTAGTAGTAGTAGTAGTAGTAGTAGCAGTAGTAGTAGTAGTAGTAGTAGTAGTAGTAGTAGTAGTAGTAGTAGTAGTAGTAGTAGTAGCAGCAGTAGCAGTAGTAGTAGTAATAGTAGTAGTGGCAGCTTTAGTAGTAGTAGTAGTAGTAGTAGTAGTAGCAGCAGTAGTAGTAGTAGTTAGCAGCAGATAGCAGCAGTAGCAGCAGTAGCAGTAGTAGTAGTAGTAGTAGCAGTAGTAGTAGTAGTAGCAGAAATAACCATAATAGAAGTAATAGTAGTAGAAGTATTCTGGTCATCCACACCAGCCCTCTGCTACTAATCTGATTGTTTGCGTTCCGCCCAATCTCCCACTCAGTCAACCTTGAGCGATCTGTTTTGGAAAAAGAGACCGTTGTAGTAGTAGTAGTTTCAGTAGTAGTAATTTCAGTAGTAGTAGTAGTTCAATAGGGAAATAGATAGATAGATAGATAGTAATAGTAGTAGTAGATAGATAGATAGATAGTAGTAGTGAGAACAGATAGATAATAGAATAGTAGTGAGAACAGTATAGATAGAGTAGTAGTAGTATAGAGTAGTAGTAGTAGTAGTAATAGTAGTAGTAGAGTAGATAGCATAGATAGATAGAGTAGATAGAGTAATAGAAGTAGTAGTAGTACTAGATAGATAGTAGTACTAGTAGTAGTAGTGCTAATAGTAGTAGTACTAGTAGTAGTAGTACTAGTAGTAGTAGTAGTAGTAGTATAGTATAGTAGTAGTAGTACTAGTATAGTAGTATAGTAGTAGAATAGAGTAGTAGTAGTATAGTATAGTAGTACTAGTAGTAGTAGTAGTAGTAGTAGTAAAAGTAGTAGTAGTGTGTATGTATGTATGTATGTATGTATGTAATATGCATGTATGTATGTATGTATGTATGTATGTATGTATGTATGTATGTATGTATGTATGTATGTATGTATATGTATGTATGTATGTATGTATGTATGCATATATTGATGTATGTATGTATGTATGTATGTATTTATGTATATATGTATATATGTATGTATGTATGTATGTACGTATGTGTGTATGTATGTACGTAAGTCTCTATGCATGCGTGTATGTTTGTATGTATGTATATATATGTATGTATGTATGTATGTATGTATGTATTGTATGTATGTATGTATGTATGCATATATGTATTAATGTAAGTATTTATGTAGAGTATGTTGTGATGTATGTATGTATGTATTTATGTCTATATGTATATATGTATGTATGTATGTATGTACGTATGTGTGTATGTATGTACAATAAGAGTGTATGCATGCGTGTATGTTTGTATGTATGTATATATGCATGTATGTATGTATGTATGTATGTATGTATGTATGTATGTATGTATGTATGTATGTATGTATGTATGTATGTATGTATGTATGTATGTATGTAAGTATGTATGTAGTATGTATGAGTATGTATGTATGAAATGTATGTATACATATATGTATTAATGTAAGTATTTATGTATACGTGTATGTTTGTATGTATATATATAGATTTAGAGATACAGACAGACAGACAGATAGACAGACAGATATAGGCAGATATATAGATATATATCACTTATATATAGAGGATGCCTTTCTTTATTGTATGTAGGTATGTGTGTATGCGTGTATTTTTTATGTGTGTATGTATATATGTATGTATGTATGTATGGATGATGTATGTATGTATGTACGTATGTATGTATGTGTGTATGTATGTACGTAAGTATTATTCACTTATATATTTGCTTATGTATATATGTATCATGTATGTTTATGTATGTATGTATGTTATGTATGCATGCGTGTATGCATTATGTATTTATGAACTGTATTTATGTATATATATATGTATGTATGTATTTATTCATGTATTCATTAATGTATGCCTGTATGTATGAATGTATGTATGTATATATTACTTATTTATTTATGTATGTATTGTTATGTATGCATGCGTGTATGCCTGTATGTATGAATTATTATTTATTTATATATGTATGTATGTATGTATGTATGTATGTATGCTATGTATGCATGCGTGTATGCCTGTATGTATGAATGTATGTATGTATATATGTATGTATGTATTATTATGTATGTATGCTATGTATGCATGCCTGTAATCCTGTATGTATGAATGTAATGTATGTATCTATTATGTATGTATGTATGTATGCTTTATGTTTATGCGTGTTTTAATCAGCCTATTCATGAGATCATTCATCCTATTTATTTATATATGTATGTATGATAATATATATGTATGTTTTATGTTTATGTATTCATTGTGTAACGATTTATATGAAAATATTACATTAAACTATGCCTTATTTTGTTATGTATGTATGTATGTATGTGTATGTATGTATGGATATTCTATGTATGGCTTGCGTGTACACTGTTGCCTAACCTTGTATGTATGTTATTGTATATATGTATGTATGTATGTATGTATGCTATGTATGTATGTTGTAAACTAACATGCAAACAAACAAACACACAAACAAACAAACACATGTATGTATGTATGTATGCGTATATTGATGTATGTATATGCTATGTATGCATGCGTGTATTTCCTCGTATGAATGTATGTATGTATGTATGTACACGTATGTATATTTTATGTATGTATGTAAAATGTATGTATGTATGTATGTATGTATGTAATAGTATGTATGTATGTATAAGAATGCATGCGTGTATGCCTGTATGTATGTATGTATGTATGTATGTATGATATGTATGTATGTATGTATGCTATGTATGCATGCGTGTATGCCTGTATGTATGTATGTATATATGTATGTATGCTATGTATGTATGTATGTATGTATGCTATCTATGCATGCGTGTATGCCTGTATGTATGTATGTATGTATGTATATTTGTAGGTGTGCATGTGTCTTGTCAATCTTACATCATGATACCAATATAAACTTAAAATACGTCAAAATAATCCATTCCCTTTTATGATTTCAAGTTTCTTTTGACATTTGCTCGTCATTTTAAGATGCCCAGATAACGGATTGCAGGAATACTTGAATATTCTATCAACAGTATTTTACATGGAATATCGTTCTTCCTTCAAAGTAGCTGGAAATCAAACGTAATACAAAACAACCCGATCAGGCTGCACTACCCGCACTACCCGCGTCCATTCAAATTTGATGGCATGGCCACCTTCGACATGACGCACTGTGCGACGTAAGGCTGTGTAACACTGACGACTTGAAAGCAGAATTAAAAACGTCGTCATTGGATTCCTGACAGTTTGGTTGGATTGGCCATGACAGGCTGAAAAGCTAAAACCCAGACGGGACATCATTCAACTCCTTTCAGCTTCCAGACGGGTCAATTCGGAAATAAGTCACATAAAACGTAAATAGTTTATTAGACGGGTCATCATTCAACTCTGACAGTTTCAGACGGAAATAAGACGAGTTCGTTTCTTTGGACACATCTATCGTCGGGAAAACAATTAGTGAATCAAGCGGGTTTTTAACATCTATCGTCGGGAAAACAATTAGTAATCAAGCGGGTTTTTTTACATCTATCGTCGGGAAAACAATTAGTGAATCAAGCGGGTTTTTAACATCTATCGTCGGAAAACAATTATATGAATCAACAATACAAGTCATGTAACACTATTATTGAATCAAGCGGGTTTTTTTCATCTATCGTCGGAAAACAATCAGTGAATCAAGCGGTTATTTTTACATCTATCGTCGGGAAAAACAATTAGTGAATCAAGCGGTTTTTTACATCTATCGTCGGGAAAACACATCAGTGAAAACAAGCAAGCGACCAAGACAACACACCGACAGAAACGAAATGCAGCGAGAAGAAGATATATGTATCTACACCTTTCTGACACCTCTATCAAGTCATGTCAGTGCGACCAAGAATGACAAAGAAAACACAAACACATGTGATGAGAACTCAACTATTGAAAATCATGAAGATGGTAGCAGTATTCACACAAGCTTTAACTGACATGGTCTTATTCAAGATGAAGGTGGTTTGCTTTGCTGACATGGTCAAGATGAAGGTGGTAGCAATAATCACACAAACTTTGCTTACATGGTCAAGATGAAGGTGGTAGCAATAATCAAGCACAAACTTTTTCGTCTTGGTCAAGATGAAGGTGGTAGCAATAATCACATGTCAAACTTTGCTGACATGGTCAAGATGAAGGTGGTAGCAATACTCACACAAACTTTGCTGACATGGTCAAGATGAAGGTGGTAGCAATAATCACACAAACTTTGCTGACATGGTCAAGATGAAGGTGGTAGCAGTATTCACACAAGCATAACACTCTTTTCAGTCTTATTCAATATTCACACTCTTTGTCTTATTCAATCAAGATGAACACTGGTATTCAATAATCACATAAACTTTGCTGACATAGTCAAGATGAAGGTGTAGCAGTATTCACACAAGCTTATTCTGACCTGGTCAAACAACTTACTTGATCAAATGATCGGCCAGAACACTCTTTCGTCGAAAGACACAGGAAGGCAAATTACACAGCCAGGTTCAATAAAGCTTTTAAGGCTCGTGTTGGACTTATTTCAAGTGAACCTGCTATTCTTGTGGAAACATGCATATCATTATTGATGTTGGACATATTTCAAAGCATGAACCTGCTATTCTTGTGGAAACTGATGCTCTCATTATTGATGTTGGACATATTTCATGTGACACCTGCTATTCTTGTGGAAACTGATGCTCTCATTATTGATGTTGGACATATTTCTTATTCAATACAAGACACAATAATGCTATTCTTGTGGAAACTGATGCTCTCATTATTGATGTTGACATATTTCATATTTTCTTGTAGAAACTGATGCACTCTTATTGATGTTGGACATATTTCATGTCACCTTCTATTCTTGTAGAAACTGATGCTCTCATTATTGATGTTGGACATATTTCAGGTGACACCTACTATTCTTGTAAAACTGGATGCTCTCATTATTGATGTTGGACATATTTCAAGTGACACTCTATTCTTACAGAAACCGATGCACCTCATTATTGATGTTGGACAGATTTCAAGTGACTGCTATTCTTGTAGAAACTGATGCTCTCATTATTGATGTTGGACATATTGTCACAGTGACTTTGTCTTATTCATACAAAACATGTCACACTCCTTTGACTATTGCGTTACAAGCAAGAAATATCATCGTCAAGAACAGCGAAGACAACAGCTCAGAATTATATAAAGAGATTATCTGATTTGGAAGAAATTATTGGGGACCACGTGTAGAATATTTTGATATGAGTACCCAAGTTTGCTCTGGGTCAACATGTGAAGTGTAGATCTCTAATCCTATAGTAAAGCAAAACATTGAATCAGATCCTTCCTATTAAAAGCAAAACATTGAATCCATGATCTCTAAGTCAACTAAGATGTCATGATGAGTGTTGTTAGGATGGCAGTGACAGTGAATCTACGTTAGTTTCCAAAAAAACATTGAATTAGTGTTTATCAATAAAAAGCAAAAACAGAACTAAAAAGAAAATGATAGAAAAAAAGAAAACATTGAATCTAGAAGAAAGAAAAAGGAAAGAAAGACAGGAATGAGAATCTATAAAAAAGAAAAACATTGAATCTAAATCTCTAATCTATAAAAAGCAAAACATTGAATCTAGATCTCTATTCTAGAAAAACAGAAAAAAGAAGAAAAGAAAGAAAAAAGAAAGAAAAAGGAAATCTATAAAGGAAAAAAAACATTGAATCTAGATCTCTAATCTATAAAAAGCAAAACATTGAATCTAGATCTCTATTCTATAAAAAACAAAACATTGAATCTAGATCTCTAATCTATAAAAGAATCTAGAAATCTATAAAAAGCAAAACATTGAATCTAGATCTCTATTCTATAAAAAACAAAACATTGAATCTAGATCTCTAATCTATAAAAAGCAAAACATTGAATCTAGATCTCTGTTCTATAAAAAAAAAAAAAAAGATTGAATCTAAATCTCTAATCTATAAAAAGCAAAACATTGAATCTAAGATCTCTATTCTAAAAAAGCAAAACATTGAATCTAAATCTCTAGGAGGAAATAAAAGCAAAACATATCTCTAATCTATAAAAAGTTGAATCTAGAAACTAGAAACAAGACAGAAAGAAGTTCTGGAGCCCATGACTTGTATAGTCAATAATATGCATATCTTTTCAAGTAACATTCTTTATGTTTTAAAAGTTCTCAGATAATTATCAATTTGCCATGGTTTGATTGCTGATTCGTCTTAATGGATGTCATTTTCTAATTGCCCTTTATTAATTTGTATAGTTGTGAATGTATTTATTCAAAGCAAGTTAACTTTGTTACAGAGATGCATTAATAAAGAACGAAAAATTAGTATACCCATATTCACCATAAATGCTAAAATGGCTGAAACAATATCTTCAAGACGTGTTGGTGGAATGTGAGCTTTTTCTATCGTGTAAATAAAATGTGAAGAAAAAAAGAAAAAAAAAAAGGAAGAAAAAAAACAACCCATAAAATAACAATCAAGATTGCTGTAGACACTCACCGTGCCATCAAAATATTCAGGGTGGTCAAAGCTGCCAGTATAAAAACAGACCATACGTCGTTTGAACATTTTTCGACACGTCACGCGTCGAGTCGTCTGCCAAGTTTCACACCATCATGTTAAACTCCATTCTGTGTTTGTATCACAGAGCACCCAGGTGCAACCTTCCAAACAGAGCTGCCATTGTTGTCAGTGAATACAGTTGCGTGCCCTGAGAATGCAAAGGTGTTATGAGAGGTCACAACAGGAAAGATGACTTGTAGTCAATTGATTTACACAGAAACTGCATGGTTAGGGATGCATTCGAACACAAAACATTTCAGAAAGCACACGAATTTCGTATTATGGTGTGTGCAGGTAAGCATACGATAATAATACGTGAAAGAAGTTGATTTCTCAAAATTAAGCTGATCGATGCTAGTTGAATTAATAAGCTGATCGATAAATTCTCAATAATTCATACAGCTAATCAATAGGTTGAATTCTCAATAATTCATACAGCTAATCAATAGGTTGAATTCTCAATAATTCATACAGCTAATCCATAGGTTGAATTCCCAATAATTCATACAGCTAATCAATAGGTTGAATTCTCAATAATTCATACAGCTAATCTATAGGTTGAATTCTCAATAATTCATACAGCTAATCAATAGGTTGAATTTTCAATAACTCATACAGCTAATCAATAGGTTGAATTCTCAAATAACTCATACAGCTAATCAATAGGTTGAATTCTCAATAATTCATACAGCTAATCAATAGGTTGGAATTCCTCAATAATTCAAACAGCTAATCAATAGGTTGAATTCTCAATAATTCATACAGCTAATCCATAGGTTTAATTCTAATAATTCATATTGTGCTAATCAATAGGTTGAATTCTCAATAATTCATACAGCTAATCAATAGGTTGAATTCCCAATAATTCATATAGCTAATCAATAGGCTGAATTTCAATAATTCATACAGCTAATCAATAGGTTGAATTTCATTAATTCAAACAGCTAATCAATAGGTTGGAATTTCTCAATACTTCATACACTAACAATAGGTTGAATTCTCAATAATTCATACAGCTAGTCCTAAAGACAATGAGTGGGCGGTATCGAGTGATTCATTGTTAAACAAACAAAAACTAACTTAATTGAAAGACATTGATAGAGACAGAGAGAGAGACACACACACACATAGAGAGAAACAGAGACGGGCAAAGAAGTAGAGAGAGACAGACCACACACATAAGGCGTTCATACCACACAGAGAACACGTTCATACCACACACATAAGGCGTTCATACCACACAGAGAACACGTTCATACCACACAGAGAAGACGTTCATACCACACAGACAAGGCGTTCATACCACACAGAGAACACGTTCATACCACACAGACAACACCACCCCAGTGATCATATCACACAGACAAAACGTTCATATCACACAGAGAAGATGTTCATATCACACAGACAAGACGTTCATACCACACAGACAAGATGATCATACCACACAAACAAGACGTTCATACCACACAGAGAAAACGTTCATATGACACAGACAAGATGTTCATACCACACAGACAAAACGTTCATACCACCACAGACAAGACGTTCATACCACACAGACAAGACGTTCATATCACACAGAGAAAACGTTCATATCCACAGAGAAGACGTTCATATCACAGAGAAGACGTTCATACCATTACACAGACAAGACGTTCATACCACACAGACAAGACGTTCATACCACACAGAGAAGACGTTCATACCACACAGACAAGACGTTCATACCACACAGGCAAGACGTTCATATCAATACAGAGAAGACATTCATCACACAGAGAAGACATTCATATCACACAGAGAAGACGTTCATACCACACAGAGAAGACGTTCGCCACCACACAGACAAGACGTTCATGGCACACAGAAGATGTTCATACAACACAGAGAACACATTTATACCACACAGAGAAGACGTTCATATCACACAGACAAGACGTTTATACCACAGAGACAAGACGTTCATACCACAAAGAGAAGACATTCATACACACAAACAAGACGTTCAATCACGAAGTTCATATCACACATAGAAGACGTTCATATCACACAGACAGAACGTTTATACCACACAGACAAGACGTTTATACCACACAGAGAAGGCGTTCATACTACACACAGAGAAGACCTTCATACACAGAGACGACGTTCAGAGAGACACGTTCATATCACACAAAGAAGACGTTCATACCACACATAGAAGACGTTCATACCACACAGACAAGACGTTCATACCACAAATAGAAGACGCTCATACCACACAAACAAGACGTTCATATCACGCAGACAAGACGTTCATATCACACATAGAAGACGTTCATATCACACAGACAAGACGTTCATACCACACAGACAAGACGTTTATACCACACAGACAAGGCGTTCATACCACACAGAGAAGACCTTCATATCACACAGAGACGACGTTCATACCACACAGACAAGACGTTCATATCACACAAAGAAGACGTTCATACCACACAGAGAAGACGTTCATACCACACAGACAAGACGTTCATATCGCATAGAGAAGACGTTCATATCACATATAGAAGACGTTCATACCACACAGACAAGATGTTCATATCACACAGACAAGACGTTCATACCACACAGACAAGACGTTCATATCACACAGACAATACGTTCATATCACACAGAGAAGACGTACATACCACACAGACAACACGTTCATACCACAGACAAGACGTTCATATCAAGACCTTCATATCACACAGAGAAGACGTTCATATCACACAGACAAGACGTTCATACCACACAGAGAAGACGTTCATACCACACAGACATGACGTTCATACCACACAGACAAGACGTTCATACCACACAGAGAAGATGTTCATATCACAGACAAGACGTTCATACCACACAGAAAGACGTTCATATCACACAGACAAAACGTTCATACCACACAGAAGACGTTCATACAACACAGACAAGACGTTCATACTACACAGAGAAGACGTTCATACCACACAGACAAGACGTTCATACCACACAGACATAGAAGACGTTCATATCACACAGACAAGACGTTCATACCACACAGACAAGACGTTCATACCACACAGACAAGACGTTCATACCACACAGACAAGACGTTCATATCACACAGACAAGACGTTCATACACACGACAAGACGTTCATATCACACAGACAAGATGTTCATACCACACATAGAAGATGTTCATACCACACAGAAGACGTTCATATCACCAGACAATACGTTCATACCACACATAGAAGACGTTCATACCACACAGACAAGACGTTCATACCACACAGAGAAGACGTTCATACGACACAGACAAGACGTTCATACCACACAGACAAGGTGTTCATACCACACATAGAAGACGTTCATACCACACAGACAAGACGTTCATACCACACAGACAAGACCACACAGACAAGACGTTCATACCACACAGACAAGACGTTCATATCACAGACAAACGACAAGACGTTCATACCACACAGACAAGGCATTCATACCACATTCATACCACACAGAAGACGTTCATACCACACAGACAAGGCGTTCATACCACACAGAGAAGACGTTCATACCACACATAGAAGACGTTCATACCACACAGACAAGGCGTTCATATCACACAGAGAAGACGTTCATACCACACAGACAAGGCGTTAATACCACACAGAGAAGACGTTCATACAACACAGAGATGACGTTCATATCACACAGACAAGACGTTCATACCACACAGACAAGGCTTTCATACCACACAGAAAGACGTTCATACCACACAGACAAGACGTTCATACCACACAGACAAGACGTTCATACACACAGACAAGACGTTCATACCACACAGACAAGACGTTCATACCACACAGACAAGACGTTCATACCACACAGACAAGACGTTCATACCACACAGACAAGACGTTCATACCACACAGACAAGACGTTCATACCACAGAGAAGACGTTCATACCACACAGACAAGACGTTCATACCACACAGACAAGACGTTCATACCACACAGACAAGGCGTTCATACCACACAGACAGAAGACGTTCATACCACACAGACAAGACGTTCATACCACACAGACAAGACGTTCATACCACACACACAAGGCGTTCATACCACACACACAAGACGTTCATACAACACAGAGAAGACGTTCATATCATACAGAGAAGACGTTCATACCACACAGACAAGACGTTCATACTTCATACACAGAGAAGATGTTCATACCACACAGACAAGACGTTCATATCACGCAGACAAGACGTCATATCACACAGAGAAGACGTTCATACCACACAGAGAAGACGTTCATACCACACAGACAAGACGTTCATACCACACAGACAAGACGTTCATATCACACAGACAAGACGTTCATACCACACAGACAAGACGTTCATATCACACAGACAAGACGTTCATATCACACAGACAAGACGTTCATACCACACAGACAAGACGTTCATACACACACAGACAAGACGTTCATACCACACAGACAAGACGTTCATACCACACAGACAAGACGTTCATACCACACAGACCAGACGTTCATACACAGAGAAGACGTTCATATCACACAGACAAGACGTTCATACCACACAGACAAGACATTCATATCACACAGACAAGGTTCATACTACACACAGACAAGACGTTCATACCACACAGACAAGACGTTCATACCACAGACAAGACGTTCATACCACACAGACAAGACGTTCATACCACACAGACAAGACGTTCATATCACACAGACAAGACGTTCATACCACACAGACAAGACGTTCATACCACACAGACAAGGCATTCATACCACATATCACACAGAAGACGTTCATACCACACAGACAAGGCGTTCATACCACACAGACAAGACGTTCATACCACACAGAACGTTCATACACGTATACGGTCATACACACAGAAGACGTTCATACCACACAGACAAGACGTTCATACCACACAGACAAGACGTTCATACCACATACAGAGAAGACGTTCATACCACACAGAGAAGACGTTCATACCACACAGACAAGACGTTCATACCACACAGAGAAGACGTTCATACCACACAGAGAAGACGTTCATATCACACAGACAAGACGTTCATACCACACAGACAAGACATTCATACCACAGAGAAGACGTTCATATCACATAGAAAAGACGTTCATATCACACAGACAAGACGTTCATACCACACAGACAAGACGTTCATACCACACAGACAAGACGTTCATACCACACAGACAAGACGTTCATATCACACAGACAAGACGTTCATATCACACAGACAATTCGTTCATACCACACAGAGAAGACGTTCATATCACACAGACAAGACGTTCATATCACACAGACCAGACGTTCATACCACACAGACAAGACGTTCATACCACACAGACAAGGCGTTCATACCACACAGACAAGGCGTTCATACCACACATAGAAGACGTTCATATCACAGAGTTCATATCACACATAGAAGACGTTCATATCACACAGAGAAGACGTTCATATCACACACGTTCATAAGACGTTCATATCACACACAAAGACATTCATAGAAGACGTTCATACCACACATAGAAGACGTTCATACCACACACAAACGTTCAGACAAGTTCATACCACAGAAGATGTTCAAGAAGTTCCATATCACACATAGAAGACGTTCATATCACACAGTCAAGATCATACCACACATAGAAGACGTACCATTCATACCACACAGACGTTGCCAGACGTTCATACCACACACATACAAGACGTTCATACCACAGACATTCATACCAGATGTTCATATCACACATAGAAAACGTTCATATCACACATAGAAGACGTTCATACCACACAGACAAGAAGATGTTCATATCACACAGAGAAGACGTTCATATCACACACATAGAAGACGTTCATACCACACAGACAAGACGTTCATACCACACATAGAAGACGTTCATATCACACATAGAAGACGTTCATACCACACAGAGAAGACGTTCATATCACACAGAGAAGACGTTCATACACACATAGAAGACGTTCATATTACACAGAGAGTTCATATCCACACAGACGTTCATATCACACATAGAAGACGTTCATACCACACAGACAAGACGTTCATACACACACATATCACAAGACGTTCATACCACACAGACAAGACGTTCATACCACACAGACAAGACGTTCATAGAAGACGTTCATATCACACAGAGAAGACGTTCATATCACACATACAGACGTTCATACCACACAGAGAAGACGTTCATACCACACAGAGAAGACGTTCATACCACAGACGTTCATATCACACAGACGTTCATATCACACACATATCACACATGAAGACGTTCATACCATATCACACAAGACGTTCATATCCACACAGACAAGACGTTCATACCACACAGAGAAGACGTTCATACCACACAGAAGACGTTCATATCACACAGACAAGACGTTCATATCCACACAGACGTTCATACCACACAGACGACGTTCATACCACACAGACAAGACATTCATACCATCACTCAGACAAGACGTTCATATCACACAGACAAGACGTTCATATCACACACAGACAAGACGTTCATACCACACAGAGAAGACATTCATACCACACAGACAAGACGTTCATATCACACAGACAAGACGTTCATACCACACAGACAAGACGTTCATACCACACAGACAAGACGTTCATACCACACAGACAAGAAGTTCATATCACACAGACAGAAGACGTTCATACCCACACAGACAAGACGTTCATACCACACAGACAAGAAGACGTCCATTCATGCCACACAGACAAGACGTTCATATCACACAGAGAAGACGTTCATACCACACAGACAAGACGTTCATATCACACACAAGAGAAGATCATATCACACAGACGTTCAACAACACATAGGACGTTCATACCACACAGACAAGACGTTCATACCACACAAGACGTTCATATCACACATGAAGACGTTCATATCACACATAGAAGACGTTCATATCACACAGACATATCACACATAGAAGACGTTCATATCACACATAGAAGACAATACCAAATCGTTCATACCACATACGACGTTCATACCACACATAGAAGACGTTCATATCACACAGAGAAGACATATCACACATAGAAGCTATCACACAGAGAAGACGTTCATACCACACATAGAAGACGTTCATACCACACAGAGAAGACGTTCATATCACACATAGAAGACGTTCATATCACACAGAGAAGACGTTCATATCACACATAGAAGACGTTCATATCACACAGAGAAGACGTTCATACCACACAGAGAAGACGTTCATACCACACAGAGAAGACGTTCATACCACACAGAGAAGACGTTCATACCACACATAGAAGACGTTCATGTCACACATAGAAGACGTTCATACCACACATAGAAGACATTCATATCACACATAGAAGACATTCATATCACACAGAGAAGACGTTCATATCACACATAGAAGACGTTCATACCACACAGACAAGACGTTCATACCACACATAGAAGACGTTCATATCACACAGAGAATATCACGTTTCATATCACACATAGAAGACGTTCATGTCACACATAGAAGACGTTCATACCACACATAGAAGACGTTCATACCACACATAGAAGTTCATATCACATTCATATCACACATAGAAGACATTCATATCACACAGAGAAGACGTTCATATCACACAGAGAAGACGTTCATACCACACATAGAAAACGTTCATACCACACAGAAGAAAACGTTTCATACCACACATACAAGACGTTCATATCACACATAGAAGACGTTCATACCACACAGACAATACATAGAAGACGTTCATACCACACAGAGAAAACGTTCATACCACACATAGATGACGTTTATACCACACATAGAAGACGTTTATATCACACATAGAAGACGTTCATACAACACATAGAAGACGTTCATACCACACAGACAAGAGAAGACGTTCATACCACACAGAGAAGACGTTCATATCACACACAGAAGACGTTCATATCACACAGAGAAGACGTTCATATCACACAGACAAGACGTTCATAAGACGTTCATACCACACAGAGAAGACGTTCATATTACACAGAGAAGACGTTCATATCACACAGAGAAGACGTTCATATCACACAGAGAAGACGTTCATACCACACAGAGAAGACGTTCATACCACACAGACAAGACGTTCATACCACACAGACAAGACGTTCATATCACACATAGAAGACGTTCATATCACACAGAGAAGACGTTCATGGCACACATAGAAGACGTTCATTCCACACATAGAAGACGTTTATAACACACGGAGAAGACGTTCATATCACACATAGAAGACGTTCATACCACACATAGAAAGACGTTCATACCACACAGAGAAAACAATAGAAGACGTTCATATCACACATAGAAGACGTTCATATCACAAGACGTTCAAGAAGACGTTCATATCACACATAGAAGACGTTCATCATTCATATCACACATAGAAGACGTTCATATCACACATAGAAGACGTTCATACCACACATAGAGGACGTTCATACCACACAGACAAGACGTTCATATCACACAGAGAAGACGTTCATATCACACAGACAAGACGTTCATATCACACAGAGAATACGTTCATATCACACATAGAAGAGTGTATATCATGCAGACAAGACGTTCATATCACACAGACAAGACGTTCATATCACACATAGAAGACGTTCATATCAGACAGACAAGGCGTTCATACCACACAGAGATGACGTTCATACCACACAGAGAAGACGTTCATATCATATCACAGAGAAAACGTTCATATCACACTTAGAAGGCGTTCATATCACACAGACAAGACGTTCATATCACACAGACAAGACGTTCATATCACACAGAGAATGCGTTCATACCACACATAGAAGACGTTCATATCACACACAGAAGACGTTCATATCACACAGACAAGGCGTTCATACCACACAGAGAAGACGTTCATACCACACAGAGAAGACGTTCACACAACACATAGAAGACGTTCATATCACACAGACAAGGCGTTCATACCACACAGACAAGACGTTTATATCACTCAGACAAGACGTTTATACCACACAGACAAGACGTTCATACTACAGAGAAGACGTTCATACAACACAGATAAGACGTTCATATCACACAGACAAGGCGTTCATATCACACAGAGAAGGCGTTCATATCACACATAGAAGACGTTCATACCACACAGAGAAGATGTTCATACCACACAGAGAAGACGTTCATACCACACAGAGAAAACGTTCATATCACACAGAAAAGACGTTCATACCAAGCAGAGAAGATGGTTCATACCAAGCAGAGAAGATAGTTATACACAGAGAAGACATTCATATTTCATAGTGAAGAAACACACAGTGCTACAGGACAGTTGTATACACATAGAAACACACAGTGCTACAAGACAGTTGGATAATGGAAACACACAGTTCATACTACAAGATAGTTGGATAGTGGAAACACACAGTGCTACACACATAGACAGTTGGATAATGGAAACACACAGTGCTACAAGACAGTTGGATAATGGAAACACACAGTGCTACAAGACAGTTGGATAATGGAAACACACAGTGCTACAAGATATTTGGATAATGGAAACACACAGTGCTACAAGATAGTTGGATACTGAAAACACACAGTGCTACAAGACAGTTGGATAATGGAAACACACAGTGCTACAAGACAGTTGGATAATGGAAACACACAGTGCTATATCACACGAAGACGTTCATTGAAGACGTTCATAATGGAAACACACAGTGAAGACTACAAGACAGTTGACGTTCATAATAGAAGACGTTCATACAGTGACGTTCATACCATTGGAAACACACAGTGCTACAAGATAGTTGGATAATAGAAACACACAGTGCTACAAGATAGTTGGATTATAGAAACACACAGTGCTACAAGATAGTTGGATAATAGAAAACAAACACACAGTGCTACAACATAGTTGGATAATGAAACACACAGTGCTAGAAGAGTTGGATAATGGAAACACACAGTGCTACAAGATAGTTTGATAAGAAACCACACAGACAAGATATCACACAGTAGAAGACAGTTGGATCAACATAGAAGAATATCACACATAGAGTGACAAGACGTTCATATCAAGAAAGACGTTCATATCACACAGAGAATACGTTCTACAGGACAGTTGGATAATGTTCATATCACACATAGAAATAATGCGTTCAACACACAGTGCTACAGGACAGTTGGATAATGGAAACACACAGTGCTACAAGACAGTTGGATACCACACATAGAAGACGTTCAGAAACACAGTGACTTCATATCACACAGACAAGTTCATACCACACAGAGAAGACGTTCATACCACAGAGAAGACATTCACAAACATAGTTGACGATAATGAAACACACAGTGACTAGGACAAGTTGAAACACACAGACAAGACGTTCATACAAGATAAGTTCATACAACACAGATAAGAAACACACAGTGCTACAGGACAGTTCATATAATGGAAACACACAGTGCTACAGGACAGTTGGATAATGGAAACACACAGTGCTACACAAGATAGTTGGATACTTGCTATAGTTTGATAATGGAAACACACAGTGCTACAAGATAGTTGTGATAATGGAAACACACAGTGCTACAAGACAGTTGGATAATGGAAACACACAGTGCTACAAGACAGTTGGATAATGGAAACACACAGTGCTACAGGTCAGTTGGATAATGGAAACACACAGTGCTATAGTTGGATAATAGAAACACACAGTGCTACAAGATAGTTGGATAATGGAAACACACAGTGCTACAAGATAGTTTGATAGTGGGAAACACACAGTGCTACAAGACAGTTGGATAATGGAAACACACAGTGCTACAAGAAGTTGGATAATGGAAACACACAGTGCTACAAGATAGTTGTATAATGGAAACACACAGTGGTACAAGATAGTTGTATAATGGAAACACACAGTGCTACAAGATAGTTGGATAATAGAAACACACAGTGCTACAAGACAGTTGGATAATGGAAACACACAGTGCTACAAGATAGTTGGATAATGGAAACACACAGTGCTACAAGACAGTTGGATAATGGAAACACACAGTGCTACAAGACAGTTGGATAATGGAAACACACAGTGCTACAAGATAGTTGGATAATGGAAACACACAGTGCTACAAGATAGTTGGATAATGGAAACACACAGTGCTACAAGACAGATAATGGAAACACACACAAGATAGTTGGATAATGCTGATTGGAATGGAAACACACAGTGCTGTACAGTGCTACACAAGACAGTTGGATTTTGGATATACTGTAGTGATTGGATAATGGAAACACACAGTGCTACAAGATAGTTGGATAATAGAAAAGTGCTACAGGACAGTTGGTACAAGATAGTTGAAACACATAATGAAACACACAGTGCTACAAGATAGTTGTTTTGGATACTGGAAAACGAGAAAAACACAGTGCTACAAGATAATTGGATACAGTGCTACAAGATAGTGGTATAATTGGATAGGAAACACACAGTGCTACAAACACACAGTGACAGGACAGTTGGATAGTGGAAACACACAGTGCTACAAGACATAAAACACACAGTGCTACAGGACAGTTGGATACAAGATAGTTGGATAATAGAAACACACAGTGGACAGTTGGATAATGGAAACACACAGTGCTACAAGATAGTTGGATAATAGAAAACACACAGTGTTACAAGATAGTTAGGATTATAAAACACACAGTGCTACAAGATAGAAACACACAGTGAAACACACAGTACAAGATAGTTGGATACTGGAAACACACAGTTGGATAATAGAAAACACACAGTGCTACAGGACAGTGGATACTGTAAACATTCAAGGACAGTTGGATAATGGAAACACACAGTGGATACTTTGATAGTGGAAAACAAGGGTTTTTAATGGAATCAGTAATGGAAACACACAGTGCTACAGGACAGTTTGATAATGGAAACACACAGTGCTACAAGATAGTTGGATAAAAACACACAGATTAATTTACAAGACAGTACTGTGGTACAAGACATTCTTATCTAGTGTAATTCAATGGGTTTTATATACTGTAGTGATTCTTACAGTTGGATAATAGAAACACACAGTGCTACAAGATAGTTGGATAATGGAAACACACAGCGGTACAAGACAGTTGATAATGGAAACACACAGTGTAAGTTAATGGAAACACACAGCGGTGGGTTGGATAATGCAAGCACACAGTTTGTAATGGAAACACACAGTGCTGTATACTGTAGTGATTCTTATCTAGTGTAATTCAGTGGGGTTTTGGATACTGTAGTGATTCTTATCTAGTGTAATTTATTGGGTTTTTGTATAATGGAGTGATTCTTATCTAGTGTAATTCAATGGGTTTTTGGATACTGTAGTGATTCTTATCTAGTGTAATTAAATAGGTTTTTGGATACTGTAGTGATTCTTATCTAGTGTAATTCAGTGGGGTTTTGTATACTGTAGTGATTCTTATCTAGTGTAATTCAGTGGATTTTTGTATACTGTAGTGATTCTTATCTAGTGTAAATCAGTGGATTTTTTATACTGTAGTGATTCTTATCTAGTGTAATTCAATGGATTTTTGTATACTGTAGTGATTCTTATCTAGTGTAATTCAGTAGATTCTTTTTTATACTGTAGTGATTCTTATCTAGTGTAATTCAGTGGGTTTTTGTATACTGTAGTGATTCTTATCTAGTGTAATTTAATGTGTTTTTGGGTACTGTAGTGATTCTATCTAGTGTAATTCAGTAGGGTTTTGTATACTGTAGTGATTCTTATCTAGTGTAATTCAGTAGGTTTTGTATACTGTAGTGATTCTTATCTAGTGTAATTCAGTGGGGTTTGTATACTGTAGTGATTCTTACTAGTGTAATTCAGTAGGGTTTTGTATACTGTAGTGATTCTTATCTAGTGTAATTCAGTGGGTTTTTGTATGCTGTAGTGATTCTTATCTAGTCTAATTCAGTAGGGTTTTGTATATAGATACAAGCAGTGAGGCAAGGGGCATGTCAGAAGTTAATGTAATGACACAAGATAATATGAAAGCCCCATAGGAACAAAGACGAGACAAACACAAGGAATAGACGGACAAAAATCCAGGCCACCATGGGGATCGAACCCGCGATCTCTGCGTCGGCACCCATCGCCTCGTCCTGAAAAGAAAGCGTGCTACCAATCGAGCTAACAACGCTCCCTAACTTTTGTATACTGTAGTGATTCTTATCGAAAGTAATTCAGTGGGTTTTTGTATACTGTAGTGATTCTTATCTCGTGTATTTCAATGGGTTTTATACTGTAGTGATTCCTATCTCGTGTATTTCAATGGGTTTTATACTGTAGTGATACTTATCTCGTGTATTTCAATGGGTTTTATACTGTAGTGATTCTTATCTCGTGTATTTCAATGGGTTTTATACTGTAGTGATTCTTATCGAAAGTAATTCAGTGGGTTTTTTGGATACTGTAGTGATGCTTATCTCGTGTATTTCAATGGGTTTTACACTGTAGTGATTCTTATCGAAAGTAATTCAGTGGGTTTTTTTATAGTGTAGTGATTCTTATCGAAAGTAATTCAATGGGTTTTTGGATACTGTAGTGATTCTTATTTAATGTAATTCAGTTGGTTTTTGTATACTGTAGTGATTCTTATAACTAGTGTAATTCAGTGGATTTTTTGGATACTGTAGTATTTCTTTCTAGTGTAATTCATTGGATTTTTGTATACTGTAGTGATTCTTATAACTAGTGTAATTCATTGGGTTTTTGTATACTGTAGTGATTCTTATAACTAGTGTAATTCATTGGATTTTTGTATACTGTAGTGATTCTTATCTAGTGTAATTCATTGGATTTTTGTATACTGTAGTGATTCTTATAACTAGTGTAATTCATTGGGTTTTTTGTATATTGTAGTGATTCTTATAACTAGTGTAATTCAGTGGATTTTTTTGGATACTGTAGTGATTCCTATCTAGTGTAATTCATTGGATTTTTGTATAATGTAGTGATTCTTATAACTAGTGTAATTCAGTGAGTCTTTTGTATACTGTAGCGATTCTTATAACTAGTGTAATTCAGTGGGTTTTTGTATATTGTAGTGATTCTTATCTAGTGTACTTCAGTGGGTTTTTGTATACTGTAGTGATTCTTATCTTGTGTAATTCAGTGGCTTTTTGTATACTGTAGTGATTCTTATCTTGTGTAATTCAGTAGGGTTTTGTATACTGTAGTGATTCTATCTAGTGTAATTCAGTAGGTTTTTGTATACTGTAGTGACTCTTATCTAGTGTAATTCAGTAGGTTTTTGTATACTGTAGTGATTCTTATCTAGTGTAATTCAGTAGGGTTTTGTATACTGTAGTGATTCTTATCTTGTGTAATTCAGTAGGTTTTTGTATACTGTAGTGATTCTTATCTTGTGTAATTCAGTAGGTTTTTGTATACTGTAGTGATTCTTATCTAGTGTAATTCAGTAGGTTTTTGTATACTGTAGTGACTCTTATCTAGTGTAATTCAATGAGTTTGTGGATACTGTAGTGATTCCTATCTAGCGTAATTCAATAGGTTTTTGTATACTGTAGTGATTCTCATCTAGTGTAATTCAGTGGATTGTTGGATACTGTAGTGATTCTCATCTAGTGTAATTCAGTGGATTGTTGTATACTGTAGTGATTCTCATCTAGTTTAATTCAGTGGATTGTTGTATACTATAGTGATTCCTATCTAGTTTAATTCAGTGGATTGTTGTATTCATCTAGTTTAATTCAGTGGATTGTTGTATACTATAGTGATTCCTATCTAGTTTAATTCAGTGGATTGTTGTATACTATAGTGATTCCTATCTAGTTTAATTCAGTGGATTGTTGTATACTATAGTGATTCCTATCTAGTTTAATTCAGTGGATTGTTGTATACTGTAGTGATTCCTATCTAGTTTAATTCAGTGGATTGTTGTATACTGTAGTGATTCCTATCTAGTTTAGTGATTCTCATCTAGTTTAATGCAGTGGATTGTTGTATACTATAGTGATTCCTATCTAGTTTAATTCAGTGGATTGTTGTATACTATAGTGATTCCTATCTAGTTTAATTCAGTGGATTGTTGTATACTGTAGTGATTCTCATCTAGTTTAATTCAGTGGATTGTTGTATACTGTAGTGATTCTCATCTAGTTTAATTCAGTGGATTGTTGTATACTATAGTGATTCCTATCTAGTTTAATTCAGTGGATTGTTGTATACTATAGTGATTCCTATCTAGTTTAATTCAGTGGATTGTTGTATACTGTAGTGATTCTTATCTAGTTTAATTCAGTGGATTGTTGTATACTGTAGTGATTCTTATCTAGTGTAATTCAATGAGTTTGTGGATACTGTAGTGATTCTCATCTAGTGTAATTTAATGGGTTTTTGAATACTGTAGTGATTCTTATCTAGTTTAATTCAGTGGCTTATTGTATGCTGTAGTGATTCTTATAACTAGTGTAATTCAATGAGTTTTTGTATACTGTAGTGATTCTTATAACTAGTGTAATTCAATAACTTTTTGTATGCTGTAGTGATTCTTAGAACTAGTGTAATTCAATGAGTTTTTGTTTACTGTAGTGATTCTTATAACTAGTGTAATTCATTGAGTTTTTGTATACTGTAGTAAATGTACGCATTGCTCAAACTATGTAGGGATATCACTACTTATTGTTCCAGGGAAAGTATATACCAGGGTACTGGAAATGTGACTAAGGAAAAGAGTAGAGGAGCAGATTGAAGAGCATCAGAGTGGATTTAGACCAGGAAGAAGTGTACAAGATCACATATTTAAAATTAGACAAATAGTAGAAAAATTCATTGAGAGAAACATTTACTTGCACCTGTGTTTTATTGACTTAGAAAAGGCATTTGACACTTTGAGGAGGGACGAACTATGGCATTTCTTAAAAAAGAACAAAATGTAGAGCAAAATTTAAAAGAAGCCAATAAAAGTTTTTACAATAAACTAACATGTGCAGTGAGAGTAGCTGGAAATTTATCAGAAGAATTTGATGTAGATATAGGAGTAAGACAGGGTTATATCCTAAGTCCTCTTTTGTATATCCCATTGATGGATTCATTCGCAAAGGCATCCTCAAAAATGAAGAAAATGAATGTAGGTATGTGGAAGCTCAAACCAGTAAATGTATCAATGCTTTCATTTGCCGATGATTTAGTTCTGGAAAATCAGAAAGTGACCTTCAGTCGAATATCAACATTATGAACAATGAACTAAATAAAAAAGGAATGAGAGTAAATGCAAAGAATACCAAAAACAATGCTAGTAACTAGGAAAGCTAAAACACAAAATCTTAAATTGGGTAGGAAGAATTTAGAACAAGTTCAAATCTGCAATTACCTAGGAGTAATGATTAACTCAGAGGGAAAACTAAGAGAAGAAATCAGCCAGAGAATCAAAAAGGCAAGTGCAATATATAACCATCTAGGAAAGGCATTTGTAGGTAAGCAAGAATTGTCAACAAAAACCAAAATGGCAGTATACAACACAGTTTATTATCCTACTCTCCTCTATGGCAGCGAAACTTGGACTTAAGACCGTAGAGAATACAATAGAGTACAAGCAGCTGAAATGAAATATCTAAGAAGAATGGAAGGGAAAACTAAACAAGACAAAATCAGAAACACAGCAATAAGAGATCAAACCAAAGCAGATGGCATAAAAGCTAAGATAGAAATGAATCAACTGAGATGGTTTGACATGTTAACAGAATGGATGACAATAGAATAGCTAAATCAGTACACAGTGCTAAAGCCCAAGGTATAAGACCAAACGGCAGACCTCGGAGAAAGTGGAAAGAAGATATAAAAGAGGCATCGAAGCATAGAAATTTAACTTTTGTTGGAAGGAAACAGAAAATGCCAGAACAGGGCATCCTGGAGAAAGATCATCTCGACATCTGAACCCATACACCGAAAAGTAGAATGGGAACTCATAAAGAAAGAAAGGATGGCGATGACATCGTGAACTGAGGGAATGTTATATGGAAGGTTTTTGGGTGGGGATGAAATTGTATTTTTATACATCGTGGAGATTGGGAAATACATCATGAAGTTGGTATAAATGTATTGATTAAATACATCGTGGAGATTGGGAAATACAGTACGTAGGTGGAGGTCATGTATTGATTAAATATATCGTGATGGGGATGAAAAGTTACATTTTAAATGTTGCTAAATACGTCGTGAAGCTGGGTCACAAAGGCGGGATCCGATACCATTGATATCTACGATAACACAGTCCATTGTATGTAGCAATAGAGGGATTGGGTGCACTTGACTCAGCAGATGTTATCTGACATAAAGGCTGCCAAAATACCGCTTTTCACTACCCTTCTTCAAGCAGATGTTAATTTTAGGTCGAGTATTACATATATTGATTTATAGGTTGTTACATATTAAAATCCAACATTATGACGTGTTTTTGTTAAGATAAACAAAACGTATCTAAGGTAAACATGATAAACAAAACGCAATGTGTTTTATCTAATAATAATAATAATAATAATAATAATAATAATAATAATAATAATAATAATAATAATAATAATAATAATAATAACAACAATAATAACAATACAAATAATAATAATTAATAATAATAATAATAATAATAATAATAATAATAATAATAATAATAATAATAATAATAATAACAATAATAATAATAATAATAATAATAATAATAATAATAATAATAATAAAATAATAATAACAATAATGATAATAATAATAACAACAATAATAACAATAATAATAATAATAATAACAATAACAATAATAATAATAATAATAATAATAATAATAATAATAATAATAATATAATAATAATAATAATAATAATAATAATAATAATAATAATAATAATAATAATAATAATAATAATAATAATAATAATAATAATAATAATAATAATAATAATAATAATAATAATAATAATAATAATAATAATAATAATAATAATAATAAAATAATAATAATGATAATAATAATAATAATAATAATAATAATGATATAATAATAATAAATAATAATAATAATATAATAATAATAATAATAATAATAATAATAATAATAATAATAATAATAACAATAATAATAATAATAATAATAATAATAATAATAATAATAATAAAAATAACAATAATAATAATAATAATAATAATAATAATAATAATAATAATAATAATAATAATAATAATAATAATAATAATAATAATAATAATAATAATAATAATAATAATAAAAATAATAATAAAATAATAATCATAATAATAATAATAATAATAATAATAATAATAATAATAATAATAATAATAATGTAATAATAATAATATAATAATAATAATAATAATTATAATAATAATAATAATAATAATAATCATAATAATAATAATAATAATAATAATAATAATAATAATAATAATAATAATAATAATAATAATAATAATAATAATAATAATAATAATAATAATAATAATAATGAATAATAATAATAATAATAATAATAATAATAATAATAATAATAATAATAATAATAATAATAATAATAATAATAATAATAATAATAATAATAATAATAATAATAATAATAATAATAATATAATAATAATAATAATAATAATAATAATAAATATAATAATAATAATAATAATAATAATAATAATAATAATAATAATAATAATAATAATAATAATAATAATAATAATAATAATAATAATAATAATAATAATAATAATAATAATAATAATAATAATAATAATTGAGCGCCTCTCATCCACCGAAATGCTCGATGACGCTTTACGATAAATAATTCAACAATTACAAATTATAAAATGCAAGTAACAAACCAAAAACCAAAAAAAAAATAATAATATGTCAGTTAAAGTTTTCAAACCATTAACATAGTGAATATCTCCCTAATAAGATTATAGTCATTGCCACTTCATCACATTGTGCCGTTTATGGAAAAATCCATTGCGTCATAATGTACTATGTAGAGGCAAAAAAATGATTTCCTATAATAATTAAAGATACACCAAAGATTGACTTAATAGTCCGTGAATGTCATGGGATTAATAACCGATAAATTATTTCGTAAATTATGTATCTAATCACTAATAATAAGTGTAATATAGATAACACAAACATACACATAATACATATATAATAACACATAATATACACAATATAATAATAATTATAATAATAATAATAATGTAATAATAATATACATAATAATAATAATAACATAATACATAATAATAATGTACATACACATACAACATATAATACATACATAATAATAATAATACATACATAATAATAATGCCCACATACACATAATAATTCACAATACATAACACATACACACATAATACATAATAATATAACATATATAACATACACATACATACATAACACATAATAATAATAACAACCCAATAAAACATCGTTTATAATCATAATCATAATCACACGCGCGCGCACTTACACACATAAACATAATAATACATGTATGGATGTAATGTATAATAATAATAAGACAAGCTCTATACCATAATTTCGTAAGTCTACTAATTTGACATTGACACATTAATATTCAATAAAATAAATCGAATAATAATAATAATCATTAAAGAGATAACATAAAAACCAATCACGAGAAACAGCAATAATAATAATAACAAGTGACGCAATAGATAACAAGTTAAAGACATATTGGCAATATATAACAAGTTAAAGACGTGCTTGGCAATATATAACAATTTAAAGACGTGCTTCCAATATATAACAAAAAGACGTGCTTGGCAATATATAACAATTTAAAGACGTGCTTGGCAATATATAACAATTTAAAGACGTGCTTGGCAATAGATGATAAGTTAAAGACATAAATTGGCAATAGATGACAAGTTAAAGACAAGTTAAAAATTTGTGGCAATAGATGACAAGTTAAAGACGTGTTTGGCAAACCAAGTTAAAGACGTGTTTGGTAGATGACAAGTTAAAGACGTGCTTGGCAATAGATGACAAGTTAAAGACGTGTTTCCTAAATAGATGACAAGTTAGTCATTAAAATAGATGACAAGAGATTAAAGACGTGCTTGGCAATAGATGACATTAAAGACGTGCTTGGAAAACATGTTTGGCAATAGATGACAAGTTAAAGACGTCATGTTGAATAGATGACAAGTTAAAGACGTGTTTGGCAATAGATGACAAGTTAAAGACGTGTTTGGCAATAGATGACAAGTTAAAGACGTGCTGCTAAACAAGTTAAAGATGACACCAAAGACGTGTTTGGCAATAGATGATAAAGACGTGAATGGCAATAGATGACAAGTTAAAGACGTGAATGGCAATAGATGACAAGTTAAACGTAGATGACAAGTTAAAGACGTGTTTGTTTAAACACTGACACACCACAAGTTAAAGACGAGTTGGCAATAGATGACAAGAAGACGTGCTTGCAATAGATGACAAGTTAAAGACGTGCTTGGCAATAGATGACAAGTTAAAGACGTGCTAATAGATGACAAGTTAAAGACGTGTTTGGCAATAGATGACAAGTTAAAGACGTGTTTGGCAATAGATGACAAGTGCTGGCAACAGACACACAATAGATGACAAGTTAAAGACGTGCTTGGCAATATATGAGTTAAACATGCATGAGGACACTAATTTTTTCTTTTTCTTCCCAAGTGCTTATATGAATTAATTATGGCTAGACAAAGACGAAATGTCTTTTGCAAGAAACACGCCAGACGTTGTACTGTCAGGATTTGACCCATGACACTCGTAATTCAAGACCACTACACTACTGACATAACCCATCTAATAATAATTAGCAGATGACACAATGACAGGTGAAACCTCTTGAACATTTTATTCCCAAACTTTCTTTTGGCTCCACCTACGCATCACCCAGCTGTTTACATTTACGTCTTCTGATGTCGTCGTGCAAACCAATGAGTTTCTTGACGTCTCATATTGTCATCATACAAAAATTGAGGTTCTTGACATATCATGTCATCATCAAAAAAGGATTAGGTTCTTGACATATCATGTCATCATCACAAAAGGTTGAGAGTTCTTGACATATCATGTCATCATCCAAAAAGGATTAGGTTCTTGACATATCATGTCATCATCCAAACAAACCTTGACATATCATGTCATCATCCAAAAAAGGATTAGGTTCTTGACATATCATGTCATCATCCAAAAAAGGTTTATTCTTGACATATCATGTCATCATCCAAAAAATCGATTAGGTTCTTGACATATCATGTCATCATCCAAAAGGTGAAGCTCTTGACATATCATGTCATCATCCAAAAAGGTTTAGGTTCTTGACATATCATGTCATCATCCAAAAAAGGATTAGGTTCTTGACATATCATGTCATCATCCAAAAAAGGTTGAGGTTCTTGACATATCATGACATCATCCAAAAGGTTTGAGTTCTTGACATATCATGTCGTCATCCAAAAAAGGTTTGCGGATTTTGACATATCATGATGTCGTGGAAAAGGCTGAGTTATTGACATCAGCATTTCATGACAATGTAAAACGCTCAGGTTCTTGACATATCACGAGACAAGTGCAAAAGACAACGCTTGACATTTCATGACGTCATCAAAAGGCTAAAGACATGCATGACGTCATGTAAAAGGCTGATGTTAAAGACGTTTTATAACGTCAATATATAACACGTTAAAAAAAGTGCTTCTTGGCAATATATGTCAATTTAAAAGACTGTGGTTGGCAATATCATGTCGTCATGCAAAAGACTGAGGTTCTTCCCATATCATGACAATACAAAGACTGAGTTCTTCCCAATAGATGACAATTTAAAAGACTGAGGTTCTTGGCAATATATGACAAGTTAAAGACTGACAGTTCTTGACATATCATGATGTCATGTTAAAGACTGAGGTTCTTCCCATATCATGTCAAGTAAAAGACGTGGTTCTTCCATATCAGTCGACATGTTAAAGACGAGGTTCTTCCCATATCATGACAAGTTAAAAGACTGAGTGTTCTTCCAATATCATGTTGTCATGTTAAAGACTGAGGTTCTTCCCATATCATGACGTCATTAAAGACGTGGTTCTTCCATATCATGTTGTCATACAAAAGACGAGGTTCTTCCCATATCATGTGACAAGTTAAAGACTGAGGTTCTTCCAATATCATGATGACATGTTAAAGACTGAGGTTCTTCCCATATCATGACAAGTTAAAGACGAGGTTCTTCCCATATCATGTTGTCATGTAAAAGACTGAGGTTCTTGGCAATAGATGACAAGTTAAAGACGAGGTTCTTCCCAATATGATGACATGTTAAAGACGATGTTCTTGGCAATCATGTGACAAGTTAAAGACTGATGTTCTTGCAATAGATGACAAGTTAAAAAGACGTGTTCTTGCAATAGATGTCAAGTTAAAGACTGATGTTCTTGACATATAGATGACATACAAAAGACTGATGTTCTTGACAATATGTCGACATACAAAAGACTGATGTTCTTGACATAGATGACAAGTCATAAAAAGACGTGTTCTTGGCAATGGATGACAAGTTAAAGACGTGTTGGCAATAGATGACAAGTTAAAGACTGATGTTCTTGACAATCATGTCGATGACAAAAGTTAAAGACGTCTTGACATATCATGTCGTCATACAAAAGATGACACATATCATGTTAAAAAGACGTGTTTGGCAATCATGACAAGTTAAAGACGTGCTTGGCAATAGATGACAAGTTAAAGACGATGTTCTTGAATATCATGACAAGTTAAAGACGTGCTTGGCAATAGATGACAAGTTAAAGACGTGTTTGGCACATAGATGACAAGTTAAAGACGTGCTTCTTCAATAGATGACAAGTTAAAGACGTGCTTGGCAATAGATGACATCATGTTAAAGACGTGCTTCTTCACATATCATGTCATCAAGTTAAAGACGTGCTTCGTCACATAGATGTCATCATGTTAAAGACGTGGTTGGCAATAGATGACATGTTAAAGACGTGGTTGGCAATATCATGACAATGTTAAAGACGTGGTTTGGGACATAGATGACATCATGTTAAAGACGTGTTTGGCAATAGATGACATCATGTTAAAGACTGACGTTCTTCACATATCATGTCATCATGAAAAGACTGAGGTTCTTCACAATCATGTCACATGCAAAGACGTGTTGGCAATATCATGATCGTCATGTAAAAAGACGTTTTCACATATCATGACAAGTTAAAGACTGAGGTTCGTCTATCATGTCGCAATAATAAGAGGTTAAAGACATGTCTCATGAGGACACTGATTTTCACATATTGTCTTCCCAAGTGCTTATAGTTTCACATATATGTCATCATGACAAAGACGAAATATCATTTGTCAAGAAACAGAACGCCAGACGTTGTCACTGTCAAAAACTGAGGTTATTCACATATCATGTCGTCATTCAAAAGACCAGGTTCTTCACATATCATGTCATCATAAAAAATCTAAGGTTATTCACATATCATGTCGTCATACAAAGAATGACAGTTCTTCACATATCATGTCATCATGAAAAGACTGATTCTTCACATATCATGTCATCATGCAAAAGACTGAGGTTCCACATATCATGTCGTCATGTAAAAGACTGAGGTTTTTCACATATCATGTCGTCATACAAAAGACTGAGGTTCGTGACATATCATGTCATCATGCAAAAAGACTGAGGTTATTCACATATCATGTCATCATCCAAAAGACTGATTAGGTTCTTGACATATCATGTCATCATGCAAAAGACTTGAGGTTTTTGACATATCATGTCATCATCCAAAAAACTGAGGTTCTTGACATATCATGTCATCATCCAAAAAGGTTTAGGTTCTTGACATATCATGTCGTCATCCAAAAAGGATTGAGGTTCTTGACATATCATGTCATCATGCAAAAAAGGATGAGGTTCTTCACATATCATGTCGTCATACAAAAAACTGAGGTTCTTCACATATCATGTCATCATCCAAAAAAGGATTAGGTTCGTCACATATCATGTCATCATGTAAAAGACTGAGGTTCTCACATATCATGTCATCATGTAAAAGACTGAGGTTCGTCACATATCATGTCGTCATACAAATCATTCGTCACATATCATGTCGTCATGCAAAAGGACTGAGGTTCTTCCATTTCATGTCGTCATGCAAAAGACTGAGGTTCTTGACAATAGTCATCAGAAAAACTGAGGTTCTGACATATCATGTCGTCATGCAAAAGACTGAGGTTCTTCACATAGCATGTCGTCAGGCAAAAGACTGATGTTCTTCACATATCATGTTGTCATGCAAAAGGTTTAGGTTCGTCACATATCATGTCATCATGTAAAAGGTTTAGGTTCTTGACATATCATGTCGTCATGTAAAAGGCTGAGGTTCTTGACATATCATGTCGTCATGCAAAAGGCTGAGGTTCTTGACATATCATGTCGTCATCCAAAAGGTTTAGGTTCTTGACATCTTATGTCGTCATGTAAAAGGTTTGAGGTTCTTGACATATCATGTCGTCATGCAAAAGACTGAGGTTCTTCACATATCATGTCGTCATGCAAAAGACTGAGGTTCTTCCCATATCATGTCGTCATGCAAAAGACTTAGGTTCTTGACATATCATGTCGTCATCCAAAAGACTTAGGTTCTTCCCATATCATGTCGTCATCCAAAAGACTTAGGTTCTTCCCATATCATGTCGTCATGCAAAAGGTTTAGGTTCTTCCCATATCATGTCGTCATGCAAAAGGTTGAGGTTCTTCCATATTATGTCGTCATGCAAAAGACTGAGAGGTTCTTGACATATCATGTCGTCATGCAAAAAGACTTTAGGTTCTTCCCATATCATGTCGTCATGCAAAAGACTTAGGTTCTTCCCATATCATGTCGTCATGCAAAAGACTTAGGTTCTTCCCATATCATGTCGTCATGCAAAAGGTTTAGGTTCTTGACATATCATGTCGTCATGCAAAAGGTTGAGGTTCTTGACATATCATGTCGTCATGCAAAAGGTTTTATGTTCTTGACATATCATGTCGTCATGCAAAAGGTTTAGGTTCTTGACACCTTATGTCGTCATACAAAGGTTTAGGTTCTTGACATATCATGTCGTCATGCAAAAGGTTTATGTTCTTGACATATTATGTCGTCATGCAAAAGGTTTAGGTTCTTGACATATCATGTCGTCATGCAAAAGGTTTAGGTTCTTGACATATCATGTCGTCATGCAAAAGGTTTATGTTCTTGACATATATGTCGTCATACAAAAGGTTGATGTTCTTGACATATCATGTCGTCATGCAAAAGGTTTAGGTTCTTGACATATCATGTCGTCATACAAAAGACTTATGTTCTTGACATATCATGTCGTCATACAAAAGACTGATGTTCTTGACATATCATGTCGTCATGCAAAAGACTTATGTTCTTGACATCTTATGTCGTCATGCAAAAGGTTTATGTTCTTGACATATCATGTCGTCATGCAAAAGGTTTATGTTCTTGACATATCATGTCGTCATGCAAAAGGTTTATGTTCTTGACATCTTATGTCGTCATGCAAAAGGTTTAGGTTCTTGACATATTATGTCGTCATGCAAAAGGTTTAGGTTCTTGACACCTTATGTCGTCATGCAAAAGGTTTAGGTTCTTGACATATCATGTCGTCATGCAAAAGGTTTAGGTTCTTGACATATTATGTCGTCATACAAAAGGTTTAGGTTCTTGACATATCATGTCGTCATGCAAAAGGTTTAGGTTCTTGACATCTTATGTCGTCATGCAAAAGGTTTATGTTCTTGACATCTTATGTCGTCATGCAAAAGACTTAGGTTCTTGACATCTTATGTCGTCATACAAAAGACTTAGGTTCTTGACATATCATGTCGTCATGCAAAAGGTTTAGGTTCTTGACATATCATGTCGTCATGCAAAAGGTTTAGGTTCTTCACATATCATGTCGTCATGCAAAAACTTTAGGTTCTTCACATATCATGTCGTCATGCAAAAGACTTACGTTCTTGACATATTGTGTCGTCATGCAAAAGGTTTAGGTTCTTGACATATTATGTCGTCATGCAAAAGGTTTAGGTTCTTGACATATTATGTCGTCATGCAAAAGGTTTAGGTTCTTCACATATTATGTCGTCATACAAAAGGTTTAGGTTCTTGACATATTATGTCGTCATACAAAAGGTTTTAGGTTCTTGACATATTATGTCGTCATGCAAAAGGTTTAGGTTCTTGACATATCATGTCGTCATACAAAAGACTTAGGTTCTTGACATATCATGTCGTCATGCAAAAGGTTTAGGTTCTTGACATCTTATGTCGTCATACAAAAGACTTAGGTTCTTGACATATCATGTCATCATGCAAAAGGTTTAGGTTCTTCACATATTATGTCGTCATACAAAAGACTTAGGTTCTTGACATATATGTCGTCATGCAAAAGGTTTAGGTTCTTGACACCTATGTCGTCATACAAAAGACTTAGGTTCTTCACATATCATGTCGTCATGCAAAAGGTTTAGGTTCGTTGACATATCTTATGTCGTCATACAAAAGACTTAGGTTCTTCACATATCATGTCGTCATGCAAAAGACTTAGGTTCGTCACATATCATGTCGTCATGCAATTTAGACATCGTATGTCGTCATGCAAAAGGTTCGTTCTTGACATATATGTCGTCATGCAAAAGGTTTAGGTTTTTGACATATCATGTCGTCATACAAAAGACTGAGGTTCGTCACATATCATGTCGTCATACAAAAGGTTTAGGTTCTTCACATATCATGTCGTCATACAAAAAGTTTAGGTTCTTGACATATTATGTCATCATGCAAAACTGAGGTTATTCACATATCATGTCGTCATACAAAAGACTTACGTTCTTGACATATCATGTCATCATGTAAAAGACTTAAGTTCGTCACATATCATGTCGTCATGCAAAAGGTTTAGGTTATTCACATATCATGTCGTCATGCAAAAGACTTAGGTTCTTGACATATTATGTCGTCATACAAAAGACTGAGGTTCGTCACATATCATGTCGTCATGCAAAAGACTGAGGTTATTCACATATCATGTCGTCATGCAATAGACTTGGGTTCTTGACATATCATGTCGTCATGCAAAAAGACTGAGGTTCTTGACATATCATGTCGTCATACAAAAAAGAATGAGGTTCTTCACATATCATGTCATCATGCAAAAGGTTTAGGTTATTCACATATCATGTCGTCATACAAAAGACTGGAGGTTCTTGACATATCATGTCATCATGCAAAAAACTGAGGTTATTCACATATCATGTCGTCATACAAAAGACTGACGTTCTTCACATATCATGTCATCATCGACTGAAGACTGATGTCGTCATGTAAAATGTCGTTGTGACTGAGGTTCTTGACATATCATGTCGTCATGCAAAAGACTGAGGTTCTTCGACATATCATGTCGTCATGCAAAAGGACTGAGGTTCTTCCCATTTATGTCGTCAGGCAAAAGACTGAGGTTCTTGACATATTATGTCGTCATGAAAAACACTTAGGTTCTTGACATATCATGTCGTCATGCAAAAGGTTTATGTTCTTGACATAGCATGTCGTCATGCAAAAGGTTTAGGTTCTTGACATATCATGTCGTCATGCAAAAGGTTTAGGTTCTTGACACCTTATGTCGTCATCCAAAAGGTTTAGGTTCTTGACATCTTATGTCGTCATGCAAAAGGTTTAGGTTCTTGACATCTTATGTCGTCATGCAAAAGGTTTAGGTTCTTGACATATTATGTCGTCATCCAAAAGGTTTAGGTTCTTGACATCTTATGTCGTCATGCAAAAGGTTTAGGTTCTTGACACCTTATGTCGTCATGCAAAAGGTTTAGGTTCTTGACATATCATGTCGTCATGCAAAAGGTTTAGGTTCTTGACACCTTATGTCGTCATGCAAAAGGTTTAGGTTCTTGACATATCATGTCGTCATCCAAAAGGTTTAGGTTCTTGACACCTTATGTCGTCATCCAAAAGGTTTAGGTTCTTGACACCTTAAAAAAGGTTTAGGTTCTTGACATATCATGTCGTCATGCAAAAGGTTTAGGTTCTTGACATCTTATGTCGTCATGCAAAAGGTTTAGGTTCTTGACACCTTATGTCGTCATGCAAAAGGTTTAGGTTCTTGACACCTTATGTCGTCATGCAAAAGGTTTAGGTTCTTGACACCTTATGTCGTCAGGCAAAAGGTTTAGGTTCTTGACATATCATGTCGTCATGCAAAAGGTTTAGGTTCTTGACATATCATGTCGTCATGCAAAAGGTTTAGGTTCTTGACATATATGTCGTCATACAAAAGGTTTATGTTCTTGACATATTATGTCGTCATGCAAAAGGTTTAGGTTCTTGACATCTTATGTCGTCATACAAAAGGTTTATGTTCTTGCCATATCATGTCGTCATGCAAAAGGTTTATGTTCTTGACATCTTATGTCGTCATGCAAAAGGTTTATGTTCTTGACATCTTATGTCGTCATGCAAAAAGGTTTAGGATTCTTGACATCTTATGTCGTCATGCAAAAGGTTTATGTTCTTGACATATCATGTCGTCATGCAAAAGGTTTATGTTCTTGACATATCATGTCGTCATGCAAAAGGTTTAGGTTCTTGACATCTTACGTCGTCATGCAAAAGGTTTAGGTTCTTGACACCTTATGTCGTCATGCAAAAGGTTTAGTTCTTGACATATCATGTCGTCATGCAAAAGGTTTAGGTTCTTGACATCTTATGTCGTCATGCAAAGGTTTATGTTCTTGACATCTTATGTCGTCATGCAAAAGGTTTAGGTTCTGACATCTTATGTCATCATGCAAAGGTTTATGTTCTTGACATCTTATGTCGTCATGCAAAAAGTTTAGGTTCTTGACATCTTATGTCGTCATGCAAAAGGGTTTAGGTTCTTGACACCTTATGTCGTCATGCAAAAGGTTTAGGTTCTTGGACATATCATGTCGTCATGCAAAAGGTTTAGGTTCTTGACACCTTATGTCGTCATGCAAAAGGTTTAGGTTCTTGACATATCATGTCGTCATGCAAAAGGTTTAGGTTCTTGACATCTTATGTCGTCATACAAAAGGTTTAGGTTCTTGACACCTTATGTCGTCATGCAAAAGGTTTAGGTTCTTGACATCTTATGTCGTCATACAAAAGGTTTAGGTTCTTGACACCTTATGTCGTCATACAAAAGGTTTAGGTTCTTGACAGGTTTACAAAAGGTTTAGGTTCTTGACATCTTATGTCGTCATACAAAAGGTTTAGGTTCTTGACACCTTATGTCGTCATACAAAAGGTTTAGGTTCTTGACACCTTATGTCGTCATACAAAAGGTTTAGGTTCTTGACATCTTATGTCGTCATACAAAAGGTTTAGGTTCTTGACACCTTATGTCGTCATGCAAAAGGTTTAGGTTCTTGACATCTTATGTCGTCATACAAAAGGTTTAGGTTCTTGACACCTTATGATACAAAAGGTTTATTCTTGATGTCGTCATGCAAAAGGTTTAGGTTCTTGACATCTTATGTCGTCATACAAAAGGTTTAGGTTCTTGACACCTTATGTCGTCATACAAAAGTTTAGGTTCTTGACATCTTATGTCGTCATAAAAAGGTTTAGGTTCTTGACATCTTATGTCGTCATGCAAAAGGTTTAGGTTCTTGACATCGTATGTCGTCATGCAAAAGGTTTAGGTTCTTGACACCTTATGTCGTCATGCAAAAGGTTTAGGTTCTTGACATATCATGTCGTCATGCAAAAGGTTTAGGTTCTTGACATATCATGTCGTCATGCAAAAGGTTTAGGTTCTTGACACCTTATGTCGTCATGCAAAAGTTTAGGTTCTTGACATATCATGTCGTCATGCAAAAGGTTTAGGTTCTTGACATCTTATGTCGTGCAGGCAAAAGGTTTAGTTCTTGACATATCATGTCGTCATGCAAAAGGTTTAGGTTCTTGACATATCATGTCGTCATGCAAAAGGTTTAGGTTCTTGACATCTTATGTCGTCATACAAAAGGTTTAGGTTCTTGACATCTTATGTCGTCATGCAAAAGGTTTAGGTTCTTGACATCTTATGTCGTCATGTAAAAGGTTTATGTTCTTGACATCTTATGTCGTCATGCAAAAGGTTTAGGTTCTTGACATATTATGTCGTCATGCCAAAGGTTTATGTTCTTGACATCTCATGTCGTCATGCAAAAGGTTTATGTTCTTGACATCTTATGTCGTCATGCAAAAGGTTTATGTTCTTGACATCTTATGTCGTCATGCAAAAAGGTTTAGGTTCTTGACATCTTATGTCGTCATGCAAAAGGTTTAGGTTCTTGACATCTTATGTCGTCATGCAAAAGGTTTAGGTTCTTGACATATCATGTCGTCATGCAAAAGGTTTAGGTTCTTGACATATCATGTCGTCATGCAAAAGTTTAGGTTCTTGACAACTCATGTCGTCATGCAAAAGGTTTAGGTTCTTGACATATCATGGTTTTAGGTTCTTGACATATCATGTCGTCATGCAAAAGGTTTAGGTTCTTGACATATCATGTCGTCATGCAAAAGGTTTAGGTTCTTGACACCTTATGTCGTCATGCAAAAGGTTTAGGTTCTTGACATATCATGTCGTCATGCAAAAGGTTTATGTTCTTGACATATCATGTCGTCATGCAAAAGGTTTAGGTTCTTGACACCTTATGTCGTCATACAAAAGGTTTAGGTTCTTGACATCTTATGTCGTCATGCAAAAGGTTTATGTTCTTGACATATCATGTCGTCATGCAAAAGGTTTAGGCTCTTGACACCTTATGTCGTCATACAAAAGGTTTATGTTCTTGACATATCATGCCGTCATGCAAAAGGTTTATGTTCTTGACATCTTATGTCGTCATGCAAAAGGTTTATGTTCTTGACATCTTATGTCGTCATGCAAAAGGTTTAGGTTCTTGACATCTTATGTCGTCATGCAAAAGGTTTAGGCTCTTGACACCTTATGTCGTCATGCAACTGGTTTAGGTTCTTGACATATCATGTCGTCATGCAAAAGGTTTAGGTTCTTGACACCTTATGTCGTCATGCAAAAGGTTTAGGTTCTTGACATATCATGTCGTCATGCAAAAGGTTTAGGTTCTTGACATATCATGTCGTCATGCAAAAGGTTTAGGCTCTTGACACCTTATGTCGTCATACAAAAGGTTTATGTTCTTGACATATCATGTCGTCATGCAAAGGTTTATGTTCTTGACATCTTATGTCGTCATGCAAAAGGTTTATGTTCTTGACATCTTATGTCGTCATGCAAAGGTTTAGGTTCTTGACATCTTATGTCGTCATGCAAAAGGTTTAGGCTCTTGACACCTTATGTCGTCATACAAAAGGTTTATGTTCTTGACATATCATGTCGTCATGCAAAAGGTTTATGTTCTTGACATCTTATGTCGTCATGCAAAAGGTTTATGTTCTTGACATCTTATGTCGTCATGCAAAAGGTTTAGGTTCTTGACATATCATGTCGTCATGCAAAAGGTTTATGTTCTTGACATCTTATGTCGTCATGCAAAAGGTTTAGGTTCTTGACATATCATGTCGTCATGCAAAAGGTTTAGGCTCTTGACATCTTATGACGTCATGCAAAAGGTTTATGTTCTTGACATCTTATGTCGTCATGCAAAAGGTTTAGGCTCTTGACATCTTATGTCGTCATGCAAAAGGTTTATGTTCTTGACATCTTATGTCGTCATGCAAAAGGATGAAGTCCTTGATATATCATGTCGTTATTTAAACGGATGAAGTTTTTGACATCTCATGTTGTCATCCAAAAAGATGGGTTCTTGATATATCATGCTGTCAAGCAAAAGGGTGAGATTTTTGGCATTTTTTTTTCATGTTTTTGAAGTAAGGAGATTGACATATTTGATCTCAGTTTTCCCAAAAGTAGGTCTGTATCTGTAGAACTGCTCGGAAAAGACTAAAAATTTGAGCACTGATATTTGAGATTTTGATCCTTGGAATTTTTGTCTTGTACTCCTCACCAATTATGAAGATGACACATGTTTCTGGTAAAGTGTTTCATTCATCCATGATTTGCGGAGTTAATGAGGATTTGTACGCGTTTGTAGACTATGAGGGATGCTTTGTTGATGTTGACATCTAGCTTTTGTTGATGTTGACATATAGCTTTTGTTCATGTTGACATCTAGCTTTTGTTGATGTTGACATCTAGCTTTGTTGATGTTGACATCTAGCTTTTGTTGATGTTGACATCTAGCCTTTAATGATGTTGACATCTAGCTTTTGTTGAGATTGGCATCTAGCTTTGTTGATGTTGACATCAAGCCTTTATTGATGTTGACATCTAGCCTTTATTGATGTTGACATCTAGCGTTTGTTGATGTT
>JAXRKP010001094.1:162500-167818 GCA_037039925.1 Doris montereyensis | reverse complement strand
TCACTCTCTACAACATTTCTATATCTTTTCATCGCAAACTAAAGTAGCCCTTTCCTAATACATAAAACAATATGGTTTCATGTGCATTGTAGTGTCAAACAAGGAATGCAAACTAGACTCGTTTGTACATTTTAACAAAGTTTTATAGGAAATTGTGACGTCAGTGGCTGAGTCGTTAAGCTGTCAGACTTGGCATCATGAGGGTTCGGGTTTGAATCCTGGCAAAGCTAGGGCCGACGTAATATTCCCTGTGAAAGATACTTAACATGTATTTTTCCCCACCCAGCCCAGATGCAAATGGGTATAAGCACGGTTTGAGAGTAATAACCTGAGTCAAACTAGCGTCCTTCTGGGGAGGTTATTGTTATCACATTTACCGATTTCCAATATAGAAACCAGGATGGACTCTAGCCCTTGAAGGAACTTACTACTAGGCTAGCCGGAAATTATTATTTCAAACTGGTCAGTTGATACTACAAGCTGTGCCCTGATTATGACACTTACGTGTCTCTCAAACATGGCAAGAGAGACAGTATGAAGTAAGCGATGTCGGTGTCAGCATTGATTACCATGTACTTTTAAAGTATTAAGGGATGTTACCACAATAACGTGAACACAGCGAATCGATATTCAGTACTAGTATACATAATGCTCTCTCTGTCTCTCTCTCTCTCTGTCTCTCTCTCTGTCTCTCTCCCTCTCTCTCTGTCTCTCTCTCTCTGTCTCTGTCTCTGTCTGTCTGTCTGTCCGTCTCTCTCTGTCTCACTCTATCTCTCTCTCTCTCTCTCTCTCTCTCTCTCTCTCTCTCTCTCTCTCTCTCTCTCTCTCTCTCTCTCTCTCTCTCTCTCTCTCTCTCTCTCTCTCTCTCTCTCTCTCTCTCTCTCTCTCTCTCTCTCTTCTCTCTCTCTCTCTCTTTCTCTCTCTCTCTCTCTCTCTCTCTCTCTCTCTCTCTCTCTCTCTCTCTCTCTCTCTCTCTCTCTCTCTCTCTCTCTCTCTCTCTCTCTCTCTCTCTCTCTCTCTCTCTCTCTCTCTTCTCTCGCCCCCTCTCTCTCTCTCTCTCTCTCTCTCTCTCTCTCTCTCTCTCTCTCTCTCTCTCTCTCTCTCTCTCTCTCTCTCTCTCTCTCTCTCTCTCTCTCTCTCTCTCTCTCTCTCTCTCTCTCTCTCTCTCTCTCTCTCTCTCTCTCTCTCTCTCTCTCTCTCTCTCTCTCTCTTTCTCTCTCTCTCTCTCTCTCTCTCTCTCTCTCTCTCTCTCTCTCTCTCTCTCTCTCTCTCTCTCTCTCTCTCTCTCTCTCTCTCTCTCTCTGTCTCTCTCTCTCTCTCTCTGTCTCTCTCTCTCTCTCTCTCTCTCTCTCTCTCTCTCTCTCTCTCTCTCTCTCTCTCTCTCTCTCTCTCTCTCTCTCTCTCTCTCTCTCTCTCTCTCTCTCTCTCTCTCTCTCTCTCTCTCTCTCTCTCTCTGTTCTTGTTCTTATCCTTATTCTTGTTCTTCTTCCTTTTCCTGCTCTTCTTGTTCTTCTTCTTATTCTTGTTCTTCTTGTTCTTCTTTTACTCCTTCTTCTTCTTCTATTTCTTTGTATCTTGTCCTCGTTCTTGTTTTTGTTCTTGTTCTTGTTCTTATTTTCTGTTGTTGTTGTTCTTCTTCTTCCCCTCGTCTCCGTCTCCTTCTCCTCCTCCTCCTCCTCCTCCTCCTCCTCCTCCTCCTCCTCCTCATTGTCCTCCTCCTCCTCGTCCTCATTCTTATTCTTATTCTTCTTTGTCTTCCTCTTTCGTATAATCATTCTTTCCCTTTCATGTTCCCTCTTGTTTTATTCTTCCTTTTTCTCTTGCACACGTTAATCATATCTCACTGACTGTATAACTTTCTGGCTAGATGTTTTTCTCTACCCATCAATCATTCGTAGGTTGATTTCTCCATTTCATCGCTCTCTATTGTCATTTCTCTATTTCTTTTTCTCCCTCCCTCTTTATTATATCACTCTCTTCCTTTTCTTTTGTTCTTTCTTTATCCGTTACCACTTTACCTTCTAGTGTATAGGTATAGAATCCGAAAAAGGGTGTCTGTTTACTGTTGCGAAGATTAAATTACTTTGCTGTAGAGTTCTCTCGTATACCGTATTCCCACTTTCTCTTATATCTGCCTTTGGTCTTTTACCTTTGGTTTTAAAAAATGTGTCAGACTGTACAAAGTCATTTTCAACTTGCATGTCTGTGTTGGTCTTACCTCTATCTTTCTGTATCAATCTACTTACATGTCTGTGTTGGTCTTACCTCCATCTTTCTGTATCGATCTACTTACATATATGTGTTGGTCTTACCTTCATCTTGTTGTATCAATCTACTTGCATATCTGTGTTGGTTTTACCTCCAACTTTCTGTATCGATCTACTTGCATATCTGTGTTGGTCTTACCTCTATTTTTCTGTATCAATCTACTTGCATGTCTGTGTTGGTCTTACCGCTATTTTTCTGTATCAATCTCCTTGCATGTCTGTGTTGGTCTTACCGCTATTTTTCTGTATCAAACTACTTGCATGTCTGTGTTGGTCTTACCTCTATCTTTGTGCATCATCCTACTTGCATGTATGTGTTGGTCATGTGTGCATGATGCATGTCTGTGTTGGTCTTACCTCTATTTTTCTGTCGATCTACTTGCATGTCTGTGTTGGTCTTACCTCTACTGCATCGATCTACTTGCATGTCTGTGTTGGTCTTACTTCTATCTTTCTGCATCGATCTACTTGCATCCAGTATAAATCGCTCCAATGGGTTGCAATAATAGGCAATGATTTAACTCAAAATATAAATTCAGTAGAGATAATGTATCCTAATGTAGACCTGGTTTATGAATCGTAAGCTGCCATGCTTACATTAATATGTTCGTCATCTACAATCTCTTAATATATACATATATATATATATATATATTTTTTTTTTTTTTTTTTTATATATATATATATATATATATATATAGATATATATATATATATATATATATATATATTTTTTATTTATTTATTTATTTTTCCCCCTGCCTCCTGTTTTGCTATGTTGCCCTTGTAATAATGCTGATTTTGTCACCGAAATGAAATGGTGTAACCCTGGTCATGGTGTGTTACTCGTCATCTCTGTGCCTCTCGTTGTCTTTACATTACACACGTATTGACTGGCTACTGATACCTTTCTTACCTTTCACCTTAAAGTCGCGAAGTTGATATGCGCGATATATGACTGAAATCACGTGACATGATACACAATTCCTATCACTGAAGTCAACTAACACGACATGTGTGACCTATGACTGAAGTTATCTAACGTGACACGTGACCTATGACTAAAGTTATCTAACGTGACACGTGTGAACATGACACGTGACATGACATATGACTGAAGTTATCTAACATGACACGTGTGACCTATGACTCGTTATCTAACGTGACATGTGCGACCTGAAGTTATCTAACGTGACATGTGCGACCTATGACTGATAACGTGACTGAAGTTATCTAACGTGACACTGAAGTGTGACACGTGTGACCTATGACTGAAGTTATCTAACATGACACGTGTGACCTATGACTGAAGTTATCTAACGTGACACGTGACATATGACTGAAGTTATCTAACATGACACGTGTGACATATGACTGAAGTTATCTAACATGACACGTGTGACATATGACTAAAGTTATCTAACATGACACGTGTGACCTATGACTGAAGTTATCTAACGTGACACGTGTGACCTATGTGATACGTCGGACCTTTTAAGAGTGAAATCACGTGACATGATACACAATTCCTATAACTGAAGTTATCTAACGTGACACGTGTAACCTATGACTGAAGTCATATGATGTGACACGCTGGACCTATGACTGAAATCACGTGACATGATACACAAGTCCTATTACCGGTTATCTTACGTAAGACGTGTGATCTATGACTGAAGTTATTTAACGTGGCACGTACGACCTATGACGGAAGTCATATGACATGACACGCGTGACCTATGACTGAAATCGTGTGGCGTGATATGTATGAAGTCTTGAACTTGAGAGGATATGGTGGGGAGGAGAAGTGATACACATTACATTTACAAAACTGTTTTAGTCCCCAGCCCTCGCTCTAACCCCCTTGGGGTGTCCGCTCATGAATATTCACAGTCCATTACTTGCCTCTTGTCTTTCTGACGTAGCGCCACTTCCCACAAACTGGACATTGCAATATGGACTTTGGATTTCCTTTGCATCTTTTTGATATCGCCTTTCAACAAACAAAAGTATCTTAAGTCCTTTCTAGCTGAAAACGCCATCACTTATTTTAATAGTTGTAACCCCTTGAAACATAAAATATACATCGTTAAAGAATTAATACATTTTCATCTAAACCACTAGTGCTAGAGTCAAGAAATCCATAGAAAGGTTCTAGATTTATTTGGAAAATCTTCATATTGTAAACCTCTCTGGTCGGGAGTACGCAGTAGTCTCCAGAGACAAGGTGTCGGCCTCTCAACCAAAAAGGTAGTGGGTTCGAGCTCCGCCGACGCTTGAACTATTTTCTCGAGTTTTTTTCGAGCAAAATCTCCCCCCCCCCTCCCGCCCCCTAGTCCAGGTAGGTGGATCGCCATCGGAGACGGACGATAAAGAGGAGGTCCCGTGTGCACATCACAACACTGTTAAAGATTCCTTGGCAGTTTACACGGCAGTCAGGGCAAAATTAAAATCCTACCAAAAACTCAGAGCTCACCTTAGTTGTCGATGTGGGCAAATCAAAATTAAAATCTCTCTGGTCGTCATTGGGCAAGATAAGACAAACAAGTATCACATCTGTAAAAGATAACGATAAAAGATTAATGTATACTCCGTATCTCCGCACAAAGTGCAGTCTCACAGACTTTACATGATTTATCCCCCTCCCCACAAGCATACCATTTCATTCAAAGTCCTTCTCAACTCCCTTGGGAGCATACAGTACAACAACATGTTAGGCGCTTCATACTAACGCTCTGACAAGGCTTTTCTCTCCTTATAGCTGGGTACTCATTCACACCTGAGTCAAGAGGAGCAAGGAGAGTGAAGTACCTTTCGTGAGAGTACAACGTTGTGAAGAAAACAACAACATGCCTGAACCAGCCATGACGTTTGAACCAGTGTTGTCGTGATGACAAATTCACAACACTTTGGTTTCGCTAGAACACCACCTAATGGAGATTTATAACCCCTTTAACACCAGTAACATTATCTTATAAACACAAAATTGGAGATATGACAAGATAGCTCTGACCTCACGATTTTCTTATTATAAATCTCACTAAAACATTA
>JAXRKP010001094.1:150000-160000 GCA_037039925.1 Doris montereyensis | reverse complement strand
CAACAGGTTAGTCAGAGATATCATTTTGAAGGTTTTTTGTTTTTTTGTTTTTTTTTGGAAGAAGTTCGTGTCAACACCACCTTTACCTCCTACATCATTTTGCTTGTTTTTTGTTTTTTTGTTTTTTTTTGAAAAAATGACAATGGCACGTATTATCTTTTCTTTTTCTTTTCTTTTTCTTAGAAGGAGTGTAGGAAGAGATGATCTTTCTCCAGGATGTCTTGTCCTGAGGTTTCCTTCCAAAATGAGGGGATGCTTCAATGCCTGTTTTAATCTTCTTCCCAAGGTCTGTCGCTTTTAGTTGCACAGAGATTTAGTTATATTGTCATTCATTCTGAAAATCTCAATTGGATTTATTTCTATCTTAATTTTTATGCCATCTGCTTTGGTTTGAAGTTGTGGAAGACGATAATTTCAAGAGTACTCTACTGTAACACTGTGTAAGAGGAAGAGGTAGAGGTAGAGGAAAAAATGATTAAGAGGAAGAGATAGAGGTTTTCTTTGTTCATTCCTCTTTTATTTGGTTAGACACCCTTCCTACAAATAATTTAGATTATTTGAAGAAGTGAAAAAGAAAAAAAGACACTAGTATTGTTGATGATGTTGAATCATTGGACTCGTTCTCTATTTTTGAGGATGCCTTTGACTGAATCCATAAATATTAAACAAAGGTGTTGGGTACAACCCGTCTTACCCCTATATCTAAAAATTATGCGAGTTCATGAAGGTACACATTTGGCCATTGGATAATTTTAAAAGAGTTTTATTTTTTACATTGTTCCTTGCTCTGCGTTAGTCCAGAGATATCAGTTTCTTTGTTGTTTTGGGCTGGTTTATTTTCAATATGTGGTCTTGTATTTGCCTGGTCAACACCAGAGTCTTCAATCTGATCTTAACTTTTCCTGGGTCATTTCCAGACAGACAGTTCCTGTCAACACCACTATTTTGAGCATTCCATACATCATTTTGCTTGTTTGCTACTTTTTCTTTTTGGGGGGGGCTTGAGGACTTCCATGCTTGTTGGCATATTGCTTTTTGTGTCTTTTTTTCCCAATGACAATGGCACGTATTATCTTTCTTTGGGGCTTTTCTTAGTTCCCATTCTACCTTTTCACTGTTTGGGTTCAGAAATCCTTGGGGTTTTATATTTCTGCATCTTTCTCCAGGATGTCTTGTCCTGGCATTTTCTGTTTCCTTCCTGGAAAAATGTTAAATTTCTATGCTTCCAATTTGTCTGCCTTTATTTATTTCTTCCCACTTTCTCCTTTGTCTGTCATGCTTTTGGTCTTTCTCTACATTGCCCACGAGAACAGCTTTTTATTTCTGATTTAGCTATTATATTGTCATTCATTCTGTTTACATGCCCAAACCATCTCAATTGATTTATTTCTAATCTTAATTTTTATGCCATCTGCTTTGGTTTGATCTTTTATTGTTGTGTTTCTGATTTTGTCTTTTCTATTAGTTTTTCCTACCACTAGAACTCTTCTTATATATTTCATTTCAATTGACCTGTACTCTACTGTATTATCTACTGTGTAAGGTTCAGGTTTCATTGCCATAGAGGAGACTAGGACAATAAACTATGTTGTATACTGCCATTTTCTTTTTCCTTTTCTGTTTGTTTTCTTCCGTCAGTAATCTCATTTTGGCAATCACTAGGTGATGATAACTAAATAATTCTGCTCCTCTGTTTACTCTTGCATCCAATGTACTGTAAAAAAGGGAACTGCTAACTATTATGTAGTCTAACATTGACTCTTCACACCTGTCTTCATTTACTCTTGTATATTTGTGGATATCTTTATGACGAAAAAGGTGTTGGCTATTTTCATTTTATTCTTTAGGCAAAAAATCTATTAGTCTCTCTCCATTTGGAGAAGTTGTTGTCTCTCCTTCTTTACCTATTGATCCACCTGATGTTTCTATATTGTTGCCTACTCTAGCGTTTAGATCTCCTAAAACCATTAGTTCCTGTTTGTGTTTAAGATTCTCTTCAGCTATTTGTAAATCGTTTTCGAAGGTATCGTTTTCTTCTTTAGTGGCGTCTTCGTTTGGTCCATAAGCTATTAATGATTTAATTTCTCTTCCTTTTGGTTTGATAGTTACCTCTAATAGCTGTGGGCTTATAAATGTCCAGCTTTCTAGTAGCTTTTAATGCTTCTTATGCGCTAAGAGACCTACTCCTGCTCTAGCCTGGTCTTTGACATCTACTCCTGAGAAGATTAAAATATGATTTTGTCCTACATTTTCTATTCCTTGTCCTTTTTTCTTTCTTTTTCTGTAATAGCCAAAATGTCTACTTTGAATTGTTCCATTTCTTCAACTAAATCTAACTCCTTTCCATTTATTTCCCTAACGTTCCATGTTCCAAAATCACAGTTCGTGTTCGTTTCCATTTGCGTCGTTGAAAGGTCAAGCCGGTTATAGTATATGTATTTCTCTGCATCAGTTAGGTTCCGGATAAGCAGGGGATTAGCTCACTGAACCCTAGATAGGTGGTGGGGCTGCCACCTTGAGGCCCCTATACCAGGCCTTGTTATTTTCTGTCAGGGTTAACTCCCTTAGCCTTTGGTCACTCAAGACCGACCTGCAAGGCAGCAGGTTGTTTTCTGTCAGACGAACTCCCTTAGCCTTTGGTCAGCCAAGACCGACCTGCAAGGCAGCAGGAAACTCGTGGAGGGCGGGATCCTCTACCCCCGTACATGTGCTTACTTGTCCACTTCCCCCGGCACGTATTATCATGAAATAGATATGACAAACGGGGATGGGGGATGGGGGATGAGGGGGGAGGGGGTCAGAACATTACAGAGGTTGGGTGAAGACACACAGAGGTGGAAAAGGTCTTTGTTGTTGCCTCTTTGCGACAATTGAAAACGAAATGAGTAGTAAGAACACACAATATTAATTATTACATCAAAAGATTACCTAACAATAATCTATATTGAAATGAAATCAGCACAGATCAATTTGCACACCCTAAGAAACTAGAAGTAAATCTTAGTAACACAATGTGTCATTTTTTAGTTCTTCCCCACAGTGACTCTCCTCCCACACATCATTTTGACTTCCGCCTTCTTTACCACGACGCATTACAAAGCAGCATTACGAACTCAATACAATAAAATACCACATTGCCCAGACGAACAAAAAATCGACTAGACATGACGTCACTTGATTATGTTTTAGGAATTTCTATAATGTCATGTATTCCCGTAGAGCGCTATTTTGCCCTTAGGGTTTTTATAGTCCCCACGAAGGTCACGATCGGTCAATGGCTTTCATTTCACTGATGGCTGGCCATTAATTTAGCCTTCACATTTTATGTTCACTGTAAGTTCTGTTTTGTACATCGTCTTTGTGTCAAAAACCTGTGTGATTCAATTCGTGTCCATTTGTTTTATTGCGTGAAAACGCCCCGTGACAGTCCTCCGGTTAGTGTCCTCTACTTTCGGTTTTAAGTTGATTTGTTTGGGTATTTTTTGTTGTTACGTTTGTTGGGGTTTTTTGTCCTTGTTTTCTTGGTGAGTTAAACAAAATTCAGTTTGTTTTTTGTTGTTGTTTTTCGTTTGTTTGTGTTTGCTTGGGGGTTTCGGAGTTGGGGGTGGGGGGGGGGGTCTCTCGAAATTTTTAAACGGATAAAAAATGGTTCCCCATCCCACCACGGGCCAAACCATTTCTTCTTAACTACTTAATTCTATTATTGATTTTTCAAGATTATAGCATCAACCTATTACATTATTTCGTTAGTTAAAAGGGAAAATAAACGTAATGTGTTTAGTCAAACTAAAGCCAATCAAAGCTATCTAAGAGCGCCTCGGATAATCACATACGATAGTGGTATAGATTTTTCAGAGATTACCATTTGATTTGCAGAGTGATAAATCAATAGAGGTGTTGTAATGGCGCAATCGGCGGGTTTGTGTGTGTATGTGTGTGTGTGTGTGTGTGTCACTGTGAGCTTAAAAGCATTAATATCATCTATACACGTGATATGATTCTGAGTTGGTCTTTCTTTTCCTTTTCGCCAGACTCTTATGCCAGGCCAAAGAGTAGAAACCGTATTTCGCATGTAGTTTCTGAATGATCCCAAGATCGTTTTCATTCCAGGAATTCTTCTACCAGAAGTGACGTTTAATTATTGAACATTGTATTGCTTCACCGTCTTTGAGCAGACTTTTCATTCATCTAGGTTTCCGTTTTGAATCGGTTATAATGATTTAAAAGAATACAAAAAAAGTTGAAATAGTACCGTTCACGCCTACCTGTGTAACCTCAGTATCGAATACCAACCCGATCTAGTAATCGTAGTTAGTATCACTCGATGTGTAACATGCTTGTCATCAATAAACTCATCATCACCAATGTCAGCATCGTATCAATGCCGTAATCATCAATACAAGTGGTTTGAATTTCATGACGCCATTACCGTTCATTTAAATCTTGAGCTTTAGAGCCATCTGCTTTTCATTTGAGAATGGATTTTGTCCCTACCATGTCTCTGTCAAACGATATCATTTGGTCCTTTTTGGTATCTGTGTTGTTGCATTAATTTGGCTGCTGTTGTGTTGTGATTGTTTCTCATGTGAGCTTAGAGTAAGCTTAACTATGTGAGCATTTATTTTCATTAAAATGTTCTCCCTGATTGTCTACCTCTTTCTTGCTAATGTTAGTGCCTCTAAAGAGATCCGCAATTTTTGTTGTTGTTGTTATTATTATTATTATTATTATTATTATTATTATTATTATTATTATTATTATTATTATTATTATTATTATTATTATTATTATTATTATTATTATTATTATTATTATCATTATTATTGTTATTGTTATTATTATTATTATGATTATTATTATGATTATTATTATTATTATTATTATTATTATTATATTACTAATTATTACTACTACTACTTACTATTACTACTACTACTACTACTACTACTACTACTACTACTATTACTACTACTACTACTTCTAGTAGTAGATTTAGTAGTGGTAGTAGTAGTAGTAGTAGTAGTAGCAGCAGCAACAGTAGTAGTAGTAATTATAGTAGTAGCACCCGTAGTCATAGTAGCAGCAGCAGCAGTAACAGCAGCAAACGTAACAGCAGCAAACGTAACAGCAGCAGCAGCAGCTGTATCAATATCATTAGTACATCTCCATTATTTAATATTTTCGATTCTTATTATATTCCTCAGGTTGGCCCCATAACAAATTGTTGGAAAAAACGCTGTATTTACAAGTAATTGATTACGACCGCTTCAGTCGAGATGATCCAATCGGAGAGACGTACATTCCACTCAACGAGATGGATAATAATGTTTCTATCAATATGCAGCGTTGGTAATGTAGTTGCTTTTGTTTCGTGACATTCCCAGATCCGTACGTGAAGATGTGGCTGTCGTTTGGTGCGACACGGGTAAAAAAAGAAGACCAACATCAAGATGCGAACTTTGAACCCTGTGTACAACGAGTCCTTCATCTTTGACATTCCCTGGGAGAAGATTCGAGAAGCCACCATGGACGTCAGCGTCATGGACTTTGACAAACTTGGCCGCAACGAGCTGATTGGTCGAGTTATTCTGGGCTGTCGGAGCGGACCAATGGAAACACGGCATTGGAACGACATGGTGGCCAAGCCCCGCCAACAGGTGGCGCAATGGCATCTCTTGAAGGACTGACCTGGTCACTCACTGAACCCTGTAGATAACAACAGATAACTATATATTCTAGTACTAAATATTTGTCCACTTTCGAGAATGTTCGGGGAGAGGGGTGGGGAGGGGAGGGAGACCCCAAAACTGTCCCTGAAATAAATTTTGAACGTGGGAATAAGAAACGACAAAGACGGGGGGAGGCACGGAAGTGGGTTGAAGAGGGCGGGGGAAGGAAGTATATCGTACATTTTGTTTTCATCTGAGGAGAGTGAAAACAGTTCTAGATTGCTTTCTAACTTTGGGGGCAATCGATAAAACCATGAGGTGTGTGCACGCCAGAAGTAGGGAGAGAGTAGCCTTACGAATCCTTGGGTTGTCGATTGTGCTTCATGACGTGTTTCCACTGTATTTGTTGTGCCAAAGTCTGAGAGGGTGCAATGCAGACATGTCTATGTCTGTTTATATCTCAGCAGTTTCCTTCTTTCTTATAGAGTATTGAGAGCACAGCATGTGTGTGTGTGTGTGTGTCTGTGTATGTGTAGGGTGTGTGTGGGGTGTGTGTGTGTGTGTGTGTGATTTTTATGGAGTTTATTGTAATCATAAAGAATGCTTTTTGTGGACAGCCATGTTGATATTCCATTGCGGGCCGTGTATCCTTGTGCTTTTACGTCACCACGTTGTGTGTAAGCCAATAATGACATGACGGAAGCGTTACGATGACCAATGGATATTCAGTGCTTGGTGTCCCTTGTTTGGAGGAGATGAGTATTGTTGATGTTGCTGTTTTCAGACGGTGGCGTTGTTGAGTGTTTTGGGGGTTGTTATTTGCTTTTATTTTTGTTTTTGTTTAGTTGATGTCGTTTTTGTTTTAGTTTGATTTTTTTGTTTTTTTTGGGGGGAGGGGGTTGTTGTTTATTTTGATCTGTTTTTCATTTTTCTCGTGTCGTTTTGTTTGAGGAAAGGGGTGTGGCTTTATGTCATGAAGTCCTTAAAAGGTCATGCATTTTTTCGAATAATTTGATGTATGGAGCGGAATTTTACAAAGTTATGGGATTTTTTGTCGTAATGTAGGTTGGGGTCTCTGTAATTTTATCTTTAAACACGGAACGAGTCAAGAAACGCAAGCTGGGCAGTTAAAATACACTTTGGTCTCTCAAGGGGAAAATAATAGAAAATACAAACTTGACAATACTCCTAGGATTTCATTTTTCCTTTTTTTCTTCCTTTTTTTACATCTGAAAGAAAACTGCAAGTCGATTTACTTCATCAAATGTTGGTTGGTCTTTAAATAAAAGATGTCTTTTTACCCAAGTCTATTTTGCTCAAGTCTAATAAATCAATCCGAATTCTACCTTTAAACGAAAAGAAATACATGTTAACAACTCTGGTCTCCATTATCTTTTGGTATCCGAATTCCCTGGACAGCGTTCAGTAGACAGGCGCGGTGCTAGGCAGCCTTCCGTTATAGCCGTCAGTCAAATGGGCAAACCCCACACCAATGGACGTTAACAACTAACTGGTCATTCTAATACCAATCTTCCGCCTCAGTGAAATACGCAATTTGATTTTTTTAATATAATTCAGCATATTAATAATGTTGTAATAGTTTCTTCTTTTTGATTTCTTAAAAGACAATACTAGCTTGCATGTCATGAGAGTGCTTTTGAACAAGTATGCTGAGGTAAAAACCGGAAAAAATTGTATCGACAGCAACACTTATACAACTATAGCACATCTGCTTTTTTTTTAAATTTGACAAAACTGGTAAATATAGATCATCTTCTCTTGCAGACATAGATAAATTTTTCAAATGTAGATCATCTTCTCCTGCAGACATAGACAAATTTTGCAAATGTAGATCATTTTCTCTGCAGACATAAGCAATATTGGCAAATGTAGATTATCTTCTGTTTCAGACGTAGACAGATTTGGCAAATATAGATCATCTTCTCCTGCAGACATAGACAAATTTGGCAAATGTAGAATATCTTCTTTCCAGACATAGACAGATTCGGCAAATGTGGATCATCTTTTCCTGCAGACATAGACAGAAATGGAGAATGCAGATTATCTTCTATTACAGACATAGACACATTTGACAAATTTAGATTATATTCTCTTGCTGACATAGACAGATTTGGCAAATGTAGATTACCTTCTCTTTCAGATGAAGACAAAGTCGGTAACTGTTGTGTATTGGCATAGACAAAGTTGGTAACTGTCGTGTATTGGCATAGACAAAGTCGGTAACTGTCGTGTATTGGCATAGACAAAGTCGGTAACTGTCGTGTATTGGCATAGACAAAGTCGGTAACTGTCGTGTATTGGCATAGACAAAGTCGGTAACTGTCGTGTATTGGCATAGACAAAGTCGGTAACTGTCGTGTATTGGCATAGACAAAGTCGGTAACTGTGGTGTATTGGCATAGACAAAGTCGGTAACTGTGGTGTATTGGCATAGACAAAGTCGGTAACTGTGGTGTATTGGCATAGACAAAGTCGGTAACTGTGGTGTATTGGCATAGACAAAGTCGGTAACTGTGGTGTATTGGCATAGACAAAGTCGGTAACTGTTCGTGTATTGGCATAGACAAAGTCGGTAACTGTGGTGTATTGGCATAGACAAAGTCGGTAACTGTGGTGTATTGGCATAGACAAAGTCGGTAACTGTTCGTGTATTGGCATAGACAAAGTCGGTAACTGTGGTGTATTGGCATAGACAAAGTCGGTAACTGTCGTGTATTGGCATAGACAACGTCGGTAACTGTCGTGTATTGGCATAGACAAAGTCGGTAACTGTGGTGTATTGGCATAGACAAAGTCGGTAACTGTAGTGTATTGGCATAGACAAAGTTTATAAGTGTTATCTATCAGCTTAACTTAACGTAGCTTGTGTCGATGGGTGTGGCAACTGGCATACTACTCTGATAACTCAGGCCAAGATAAATACCGTTTAGATTTACTTTATTTATTTATTTATCAGCTCCCAATATACCTTCCGGTGTAAGGGTTGTTTAGATTTACATGTCATCAAATTTGCTCATCTTGACGTAGACGGAATGTGGAGCATTAATTTATATTTTAAGTCATTTTTGTTTCTCCAGGCAAAAAGGGAAAATGGAAACAAGTTTAAAATTTATATTAATTCAATCTGATTGATAATGATATGTTATAGGTTGACATCACGTCGCATTTCGTGTTAACTTTGAAATCCTCATCAGAAGAGAAAAGCGGATAAGCTTAATAATTTATTTCTTTTTAATTAACGCGTTTCCAATGTCCCAAGAGGTGAAATGTTAATGATTCATCGCATGATTTGCTAGACTCTTATTGTTGCCTATTGTACAAACATTAAAATGATGTCAACGTAAACCCGTTGTGTATATAGCTAACAATTCGTCGATGTAAATGTTAATTATTATCTTTTTCATAAGCCTCGTGCTGTCAGGCTGTGGAGGCTGACGATGCTCTACGGGGGGGAGGGGAGGGGGCGTGGCGGCAGGAGGAGAAAGAACCGGGAGGTGGTGGGGGTGGGGGTGGAGGAGATTTGTATTACTTTTGTACTTTCACAATGTGCCGTCGTGCATGAAGAAAGTGTGATTTATTGTACTGCAATACTTTGTGTTGCTGTGAGCTATAAACAGTTCGTCAGTTTTCTAACCATGGGCGTATGTTGCAATTCGTTTTGCCATCTCTCCTCCCCAATCAATTAACTGTATGGCCGTGATGACTCTCAAATTCCATAGACAAAGAAGCTTACAGCAATAACATAACATAACATTATTATTGTTATCATCTAATTGAAGTGTATCCAATTACTGGGGTGGGTGGGGTGGTGGTGGGGTTGTGGGTGGGGTGGTGGATTGGGGTATTTCATTGCCGCCGTAGCCAGTCACCACAAGAGCACTTTCGTTGGTGTCACACCCAAAGTAGTTTTCACAGTAACCATGTTGTTGCCATCTGTTTATAATATGAATTATGATTTCATGTTTGGGCTCCAGACCAGAATAACTGCATCATTGGCAATGTTACATCTTGAAACAATAATATTATAACATATTATCATTTTATATATATATATATATATATATATATATATATATATATATATATATATATATATATATATATATATATATATGTATATTATATATATATTATTATTTCGTTCACATTCTTTAGTCTGTGTTCACATATGGAATATGTGTGTTATTGGTTCGTTTTGTTGGGGTTGTTTTTTTTGGTTGTTTTGTTTTTTATGTCTTTGTTTGGGGTTTGTTTGGGTTGGGTTCTTTTTTTTGTTTTGGTATTTGCTTCATTTCACATTTTGTACACAT